>CATIWQ010168315.1:0-17733 GCA_949673415.1 Euphorbia schlechtendalii | reverse complement strand
TATTTCGTATTTATATAACTGAAACTAATGTTTAAAATAATATATAATATATAATATATAATTATACCATATAATAAATTTCATGACATATAACATATGTATCTAAATGCAATTACGATGTTATGAAATGGGATGTTACATTATCACCCACAAGGTACTACACTTCAATTTGCCAAAAATTCATAATTAAATCATTTAAACCTGAAATCTAACTAGGTTTCATATTGTCTTCGCCGATCACCCAACCATTCACTTCTAACTTCTGTTTTGTAAGTCTGTAGTAATCGTAAGGAGTTTCATAAATATCGTTATTAGGATAGCAAAAACTAATATTCATTCATAACATATTTGGACAAATAAAAGAAAGTTTTAATATCACCAACTGTACTAATTAAGATATAGAGAAGTAGAAATTATACTTGTTAATTGTTAATCGTGAGTATTCACATATAGCCCCATAATGTACCTCTTAAGGTTAAGATTCATCAATATAAGGAACATTTCATGTTCATAGTAAAATTATGTGAGATTCCAACACACCCCACACGCTCAAATCATATGTTACGTGAATTATCATCGAGTGTCTCATCATCAGGATTGATCACATCATTATCTACCTAAATCTAACATATAACCTCAAAAGTACTTCTATATCAAAATTGTTTCATCAATATAAAAAACATTTTGTGCTCGTGTATAATCAAATTAAGTGGAATTTCAACAAATTAATGATACTAGTGTATTAATTAGTTAAGGTACTTTTAAGATGTTAATTAGAATATTATTTCTCCCGCGGTGAAATAAATCTTAGAAACCCTTTTAAAAAGTAAGAACATGATTAATACTTTCATCATGGAAAGTTGGTATGAGGTTCAAAGTGTAAAAAGTAGTAAAGTTGGTGTTTTTAACATATTGTTGCAATAATATGTGGAAATTTTTTTATTTGCACAACTGCTATTATCTTAAAATTATCATCATCAAAATTTCGGACGTAACTCGAATCTAATACTTTTAGAATATATAAATTTAACTACTAAGTTAACATATTGATCACATGTATCATTTTTTTTAGTTTTAAAATTAGGCTAAATGCATCATTACCCCTTTAACTTGGTAATAAAAACCGGATGTCATCCCCAACTTTCCCAAAAGTTTAGATGCATCCATCAAGTTGGGAAATGTGAATCACTTAGCCCCTCAGTTTGATTTGATTTTTCAAATATGACATTTTCAACTTTTTTTTCTCTGCAACCAGTATTTAACACATGACACTGAGGGGATAAACTGGTGGATTTTTGCAAAGTTCAGAGTGACATCCGATTTTTGTTGATAAGTAAAGGGAGGTCTTGATGATGTATTTGACCTTAAAATTTGCCAATAAAAGATTTTGGATAAACTTAAAAAACATGTTTTGTGAATTGATTGTTTTACAAAAAAAATCCTTGTAAAATATTTGATATGAAGTGAATGAACTTATCGATACTCAAATGTTAAAGAAAGTCCGATGAAAACGAAATTAACAACATTAAGCTAATACTTCTGTAAAAATTAACCTCACATTCAAGTTCTCGATTGCTGATTCATGTCTAAAACTTAAAACATTTGAAAGTGAAATAACAAATCTCTTACCGGAATTCCCCCAAGTAAGCCCATTCCAATGATAACAAAATACATCAAACAGTGAGATCCCAGAAATTGCTGCAGCAAAATAATAGGTAGAAGTAAAATTATCTCAATTGTTTTTACTAAATACATGGTTAATTACTAAGAGAACACTTTTTATAATTTTTTTCTACTACATCTAATATTATTTTAATAGAAATAACAGGCTTTAATGATGTGAAGTAGTTGATCTACTCAATTATTTGGATGCTTATCACTGGGCATTACTTTCGCTTGTTGACTCCTATGCGCATAGGCTTTTTGCAGGTCATAATCTTCACATCATCTATTATTTTATAATATAATTATGAATATATATCTTCCTTTTTTGCCGGCCAAAATGAATTATTAACCTTATCTCATTTGAACTTGCATGACTTTTGCTTATTGAATAAATCTTAATATGCTCATCATCATCAAATTTTCTATTTTAATGTGTCCTGTCACATTTACTATTTCCTTACTTTCTTTATTTGAATTTCAAGTTCAATTGTGGTGGATTTCTCAAAAGTAAAATTATAGGTCTGTTACAAGCTAAAACTGATTATAAAATTGAGAAATAAAGAACAAGAAATGAGAGTAAAAAACAAGACAAAGAAATGGAGAACAAAGTGAAACTTCTCCCATCACATTTGGCCCAAGCCCATTAAAGGGTAAGCACGTAAGCATAAAGCCCAACCAAAGGGACACTCGTGAGTCCATATAGGCAAGATTAAGCCCACATGCGATTTGCTCCCTTCACGAGGCCAAAACCCGATTTTCAAGCTACCGTTAGATTTTGCGAATGGGATTCTATAGGCATGTAATTTCCAACTTCTCAAGTTAGAATTGCATTTAAATTAATCAGTTATAAATTAGATTGAACTGAATTGAACTTAATAAATTTGAAGTAAACTTAATTTAATTTAACCGAATTGAATTTAATGAACCTAAACTTAATTGAACTTAATAATAATTCACTAATTATAAATATAATAGTTAAACTAATAAATATTGATAAAATAATAAATTATTAATTTATCATTAAAAATAGTAATATTAATAGTTACACATATAAAATAATAAATAAATAAATTCCAATAACACCAATAATATAAAATTGTTATAGTACGTAAAATTATTTAATTAAATTTTTATTATTCAAATAATAATTATTGTTACAATGAAAAGTGAATTATATAGTAATTATTATATTATCATGTAGTTTTGATTAAATTATCACTTATTCTTGAATTAGAAAAACAATTATTTTTTAATTAATAAATTTTTTCGTATTATTGTTTCATATAACATTTTTCAAATTAATCAGTATCATGATTATAATTGATAATATTATTATATTATAGTTTCATGAATTATATTATTATCTTAATAATAATAGTAATAATTATTATTATTTAAAAAAATTTTCTTACTGTATTTACTAATTAATGTAAACTACATTGTTTACTAATTATTAATCTATAGTACTATTTTTATCTTCATTTATATTGATTTTTATTACTATTAATTTTCATAAAAGTATTAATTAAAATAATTATTATTAAAATAAGAATTAATGGACTTGAATGGAATTTAATGGACCTGAGCTAAACTTAATGGACCTGAAATGAACAAAATTTAACTAAACTGGACCAAATTGAAGGTGAAGAGACAAACCTAAAAGCGAAACAGAGATATTGATTCATCATAGTAAATGTTTTATAATTATAAGTTATAACATAACTTTAACAAAATTAATAGTTAATCTCTTTGTTCCTTTTTAAGTGTATTTTTTAGAATATGCTTCAGTACCGATCAAAAATTCATTACACTATACAAAATGATTAATTTATCATTTGCATTTTTATACTGAAATCTCATTCTTCTTAATTAACACCTAATTTTATCATCAAACATGCATATGCATTGATAATCTGAATGGATAAATAAAAAAATAATAGACTAAGAGGCTAAAGTATAAAGAAACAGATGGAATACATAATAAAACTATATCGTAATAACTAATTAAGTTAATCTAATTAAAGCCACTTGTTATGATATTCCAAAAGTGTATCTAATTACGTGCAATTGTTATTGTACAAGCAAATTAAAAGGATGGTCTGATTTGCATAGTAGTTAAGATTGATAAATGATAATAATCCAATTAATCAGCTCCACTGCGGTCATCATTTATCTCATCAAGCACAACTACAAGAGCAATAATAAAAGCATAACCCACGTTTGGGTAAACTGTCTGCATCCAACAATGTTGTCTTCAGATTATGTCCCCTCTGCATCTACACCATTACATGATTTTATTAGAATCATGTTTTATGATGTTAAATGAAACAAGATTATGATCATGTTGACATAGCCGTTGAGACAAGTGCGCAGTTGGAATCTCAAATAGAAACTTTATGAGATCAAGTGAATGTTACATAATTGGGATAGACTATCCTCTTTCAGTCAAAAAAAAATAAAAAATCATGACTTCTTAGGTCTTGGGCTAGAATAAATGAAATCTTATAATAAATTTCACAAAATATTAAGAAGAAAGAAATACTTGAGCAATAATGGTTTTGGAATCTCCTTCTCCAAGAAAAATGGTGCAAGATCTCTGCTTCCAAGTTCCTTTGATTTTGAAATCTGGAACTTCTTCTGATATATTAGAGGCCAAGAACACATCTAGTTGTGTTTTCAATTGAAACATTGATGACTTTTTTACACTAAACAACAAATCTTAATCCTCCGTGCTTTCTCCTTTAAAAATCTCCCATCTTCTATGAGCTGTTCTTATCTGAAATCAAAATTTAAAATTCCCAACATTTAATTAAATCAATGTTTGGTAAATTTTATAATAAAGTAAAAAGCATGTAAGAAATTAAAAAAAAACGTTAGGTCCGGACTTTTGTCGAAACGTCGCAATGGTGTCTCCCACGGGATTTTTGAGAAAACACCGATCGTGGATGCTCATAAACTTGCTTTTAATCTTGAAAATAAGAGTATTGTTAACATCTTTGACATTGAAATCATTTTCTCCAAAGGTAAGGATCTTAGCGGAGATTATTAGGTCAACTGGGAATTGTGCCAAGTAATGTTAGTCGATCACCACCATTGGTCTTTCCAGCGGTAGGATATTCGCCATGGCTGGAATTGGATTGCTATATTGCGCCATTTTGAATGATAAATGTATGTGTTATTTGATGTTTTTCTTAAGAATTAGTAGTATTATGAGAAACATAGGGAAGGGTTAACCTATGTACATATAAAGTACAAACAAATATTGGCAATAACATGATGTGTATGAGAGAAAATATGTGCAAATTGATGATTAAAGAGGGTTTTGGAAAACTAGTTGACGTTAAAATGTTTAAAAATGTTATTATGGGTTATGAATTTAACAGGAAAAGTACAGGAATTACCCAAATGGCTGGTGGAAATTGGAAGATAGAAATAAAATTGAAGTATGGATTTCATATTTATAAAAATGAAAATAAAAGCGGAAGATTTTTATTCACCATACATTGAATTTGGATATCCCATAATGGGATTTTGTGGAGGACCTCATGAATTGGATAGATATATATGCTCTGTTCTTGTTGTCCAATTTCTCCAGTACATGCTTCTACAACACGATGATCTTAAATGATATTTAGTCCTTGGATTTGTTAAAATTTTGGTATTATTTTTATTATATTTATTTTTTGAATAAATATGGTTGACGAGATAGGAACAAATGAGCAATTGGATAAAAATTTTTTAAGTCTTAATTGAAATAAAAATTTTCGGGTAATATGTGACCTCACAAATTCATTTCAATGTATAATAATGAGAAATACATCCAAACACGAGTGAGTTGAAAACATTTGTTTTCTAAGGAATACGTGATTTTGTGGTTTGTTGGTTATGATTTAAACAAAAATAAGCAGACTTTAAAGAAAAACATGGAAAAGTTGAAATGAAAAGGAAAATTAAGAATACGTAACATGAAAAAGTTATAATTGAAAAGGAAAGTTAAAGGGTTAACATGTAAAACCAAATTAACTCCTAATGTGACGATTATCTTCTTTTTTGTATAATGATTTATTCAAACATTTACATTTTAGGTTCAAAGTCATGCGCAAAATATTACAAAGCTCTTGTTTCACAGTTTGACTTGCATCTGATATGTGATTTTGAAATCACAATTTCTCACCCACTTTCAACCCTTTCACTCTTTTACTCATTTAATTTCACATTCTGCAAATCGATTTCCTCCACCTTCTCATGTATTCGATCCAAACACCCTCAATATCACTGTTGATCAGCATACGAGCTTATTAGAAATTGAGCGCATCTCATATTGGACAAATATTATGAAATATTCTTTTAAAATTTCTATTTAAAATCTAGGTAATAATCTCACAAAATTTGAAAATCTATTTGTTAATTTCATGATGTTTTTCCCGGTTTTAAACTTGTAACAATATGATTCGCTTCGAAAACTGTTCAAAAATATATTTACATGCGTCATTAGAAAACAAAACATTCATGAACTAAAAAGTGCATTCTCGAATCTAATAATCGATTTATGTGTGTCACAAATGTTGTATTATGTTATATTTGGTTTGGATTTAGGATTGTAATATAACGAGAAAGGTAATTTAAAGAGGATGGTAAGTTGTTTGTACAAAAACTTTATATTACTTTATATTGCTAAACAAAGCACTTGTAGCATCGGTTTGGTTGTGCTTTTAGCATAAACAAATACCACATTAGGATTGTAATATAAAGAGAAAGGTAATGTAAAGAGGATGGTAAGTTGTTTGTATGAAAACTTTATATTACTTTATATTGCTATACAAAGCACTTGTAGCACGGTTTGGTTGAGCTTTTGGCATAAACAAATATCACACTGTTTTTGTAAAATGCTACTATTTATACCTTAAAAGCAAAACCTGGGCATGGCCTGGGCTGGCCGCGTTCGGACCTATCTAAATTTCTTGAGGTCCAAGCTTGCCCACTTGTATAAAATAAAGGTTAGGCTCAGTCCAAACCGGACTTTTATAAAATAATTCAAATTCAATCCTAGCCTGTCCGACTCACTATTTATTATTTATTTTGTACAATTTTGTTTCTTTTCATTCAATATTATTATAAATCACAACTATTATTTTTAAACGAAGAAAAAGGAAACAAAAAACAAGAGCAGAAAATAAAGAACATATCAGAATCATGCCAGGAACAAACAATAAAAAGTCCATGAAGAAGTCTGCCCAGTGCCAAGAGTACAAATGTTTTAGCTATTTTAAAGGTAAAATGCATTAACGGCCCCTGAAGTTGGTTCAGAAAACCGGATGACACCCTCAATTTTCAAAATGACCAGTTACCCCCTTAACTTGGTAAAAAGGACCAGTTACCCCTCTTAATTTGGTAATGTTGGATTCTGAAGCAAGATTAATTAAGTTTTGTAAGTTCTGAATTCAGAAGCAAGTCGCCTCAGAAGCACCAGGATTTATCAGCAGAGTTGTGGATCCTCAGAAGCAATTAGAGTCAGATGAATTATTCAATATCTCAAAAGATCACTCAAGACTCAGAACCTCAAAAAAAGCTTTTCTGAAGACTGCTAAAGGTCAACTTAGTCTTTCGGTGCTAAAAGTCAAGAAAGCTGACTTCACATTTAATGCCGCCATGCTCTGTTCTTCAGTCTACTACAAGATAAAAGTTGTTGCGACATCAAGAACAAAACTTACCTGTTAATCTGATACGTATCTGCCGTACAAAGTGGGTCCCGAATCAACCTGGCACAGCATGACGGGGGTAAAAAATGAACAAGCTACTCTAACAAATTGCTAACGGAAACAAGATTGAGAGACAACGGTAGAATTCCTAACAACAGTCTAAAATCAACGGAAATATTCTCTCCCTCTATAAAAAGATTATTTCCATCATTGAAGAAGGTTGCTGAATTAACAAAAGAATTAAAGAGTGAACAAATTCTCAATCTACTTACAATCTTCTTCTAGCAAACATTCAAATCTTATCTGTTTGTACTTGAGCTAACTGAAACAAAGTTCAGAAGTTCATAAAAATCGTTTATATATAAACTGTTATAAATTACACTAAGTTGAGGGTAAGTTAGTGTGAGGGAGTTTGACAATCTCATAAAGAAGGTACTTAAGAGAGAAGAAGCTCAGAGCCTCAGATACAAAAGGACGGTACTCCTGTATTGGTATAGCTCATCATAGGCAATACTGTTGGAAGGAACTTCAGTCTTAAGCTGTAAAGGGTTTGCTTTTCATCAGAAGAAAAGTCACTAGTGAATTAAATCTTGGACAAGAGATTCCAATGACTGGATTAGGCAGAGGCTGAACTAGGATAAAATCCTTGTTTGCATATTTCCTTACTCTGCTTTATTTTTGTGTTTGTTTAATTCCGCAACTAAAACACTTAAATATAAAAAGGTGACTCTGAGTAAAGAATAATTACTCAGAAGCATCTTCAGAAACAACCTTCTGAAGAATACAGTGAACTTAGAAAAAGAGTCATTCACCCCCCCTTTGACCTATTTTATCACCCTACTGGGTCCTACAGATGAAAATACACCAGTTTGCCCCCCTCAACGCCACGTGTTAACTTTTGATTGGAGAGAAAAAAATCATAATAATGACATTTTTGAAAAGTCAAACAAATTATATTCTGACACGTGTCGTTGAGGGACTTAACTGGTGCATTTTTACCAAGTTAAGGGGATAACTTGTTATTTTTTACAAGTTAATGGGGTAACTGATCCTTTGAAAGTTGAGAGTGACATCCGATTTTATGAGACAACTTAAGGAGGTGTTGATATATTAAACCTATTTAAAATCACAGTTAATAACATAGCAGTAAAAATGAACATAAGCATATGTAAATATTTAATTAAATTACATATAAAAAATGTTATATCTGGTAATTATTATGTCGGGCGGTGTATATTGGGTTTGGATTTATACACTGAAATTAAACTTGTCACATCTTTCAAATCCATGATTAAATTAACTTGTTTAAACTCCATCCATATACAATGAGTTTGGATCGGTTTTACGGGTCAACTTCTCCATACCCAGGTCTATTTATAACTAGTATACAAAATTTCCACGGATTAAGTGTTTGATTTTTTTATTTTAAATATAAACAAAAAGTTAAGTTGATGGATAAACATTTTATACAGCTTTTATATAACTGGTATAACTTTTATAGAATAAATTCAATTCACTCCTATTATCTTGAAAATTTATTTTTGAATTGTTAATGCTTAATTTGAAAAAAGACAAATGTGAAGTAATTATAGTATAGACCTTAAATTGTACCGTGTGCTAGAAAAATATTTACTCCTTTTTAGAATAAATTCAATTTACTCCTTAAATTGTACCATGTGCTAGAAAAATATTTACTCATTTTTAGAAAAATATTTTTATATATCAAGTAGTAGCACATGGGTGGGCCATAAAGACCTTTGAAATTTTCATAAATCTGAATGCGTTTAAATTCATAATTGTTTGCATTTATAGCTAATGTTCCCAATAATCGTCCATTTGGGCCGTCCATTTTCTATTAACATTGACCTTGTAAGGACAAGGAAGGACTTATTCTTGTCTTTTTGGTAATGATTATTATTTATTGTTTTAGTTGTTAGAAATTTCCCCGAAATTTCCTAACCTTTATTTCAAAATCAATCCGCTTAAAGTCCACTTGCTGGGTTCTCTAAATTCTCAAAATCAACAATTTAATCTAATCATTCACTATTCATATTTATGCTAAGCACTCTACATAATGTAATAAAAAAATCTAGACACTAGAGTGACCATTTTGCTTCAAACTACACTTATTATTAATGTATTAATCAACATTTATTGACCAAGTTAGGCATAAGACTACTAAATTAAAAAAAGGTTATCGCAAGTTGCCCTATTGATTGGGACCCTCTGTGTGTATATAAAGGAGTCAGAATAATAATAATTTTGCTATCTTAAACCGTGAGATAAAACAAACACAATGGCGCAACCTAGCAACCCAGCCCCGGCGATGACAACAACTCCGATACCTCTGGAGAGACCGGTGGTGGTAGTTGGGCAACAATATCTGGCACAATACCCCGTCGACCTAGTCGTCTCTTCAAAGATCTTCACTCTCGGCGAAAACGATTTCAGCGTCAAAGACGTTAACGGAACTGTGATTTTCAAGATCAAAAGTAAGTTCATGAGCCTCCATGATCGCCGTTTTCTGAAAGACGCAATCGGAAACACCCTCGTCACTCTCCGTCAAAAGGTCCGTCTATCTATACGACGCCGTATCACTCCATCTATTTTTTTTAAAAGTTGCGGCTTAATTAATTTCGTCTTGATTTAGATAATGACTGCACATAGAAGATGGGAGGCATTCAGAGGAGAAAGCTCAGATGAAAAAGATTTACTGTTTACCGTTAAGAAATCATCAATGTTTCAAATGAAAACACAATTAGATGTGTTCTTAGCCTCTAATAAAGCCCAAGAAGTTCCTGATTTCAAGATCAAAGGTGGTTGGGCGGAGAGTTCTTGCACTGTTTTTCTTGGAGATGGAGAGTCCAAATGCATCATTGCAAACGTAAGTTTTCTTTATAATACTGATTTATTTAATTATTTAAGGCACGCAATTGTTGATGATAGTTGTTTTGTCGTTGTTATGTACAGATGCATAGAGGACACAATTTGCAAACGGCTTTGTTGGACACAGACAATTTTGCTGTGACGACTTATCCAAACGTGGATTACGCATTTGTTGTGGCTCTTGTTGTGGTTCTTGATGAAATCAATGCCGATCGTAGTGGGGCTGATTAAGTCTTGTTAATCAAAGGCACTCTTTATTTTGATTTTGCTTCATGTGGCCTTGATAATAAGTGCGGTTACACGCACTTTTGAATTGCCTGTTGTATTGATTTCCAAATTATTACGGTTATAATGTTCTCGTAAAATATTAATGAAGAGGTGCATTTTGTTTCACTTTTTCACTTGTTAGTGGCTTAATTATTTGGTGTGACACATGCTGATTATATATCTGGCATAAGAGTTCTTATACCTAGTATAAGAGTTGTTATACCTTGTATACGAGTTATTATACCCAGTATATGAGCTATTGCATTCTTATATTTGAAGACAATGCTCAATTTTGCACTAAAAATCATATTATGAATGCCTTATACCTAGTAAAAGAGCTATTATGCCAGGTTTATTATAACAAATCATGAGAATCTTATAAAAGGTCTAATAACTCTTTTATCATACTCGATTGTTTAGCAAAAATCATTATATTAATTTATTATACTTGGTATAATAGCTGTTATACCCGGTATATGAGTTGTTATACCTAGTATATGAGTTGTTACACCTGGTATAAATTTTGATTTTTTTAGAATTAATCTTTTATATCATACCCAATTTCACAATAAAAAAAACCATGTCATAAAAGCATTCTACCCAATATAATGGTTGTTATACTTGGTATACGAGCTGTTATACCCGGTATACGACATTTAGAAAACTGCACTCGAAAATAAAAACGCATAAAAATCGCAAATCGATCATCATCATGATACAATTACAAACATCTTCTAAAGGTGAAGTACAATGACCGAAACAATCAAAATTGAACAATAAACACAAACTCATCATCATGGAAATTAAATGGAGTAATAAGTCAATCTACTTAAAATCTATTTAAATAAAATTATACGTGTTTCAATTTCAAACAAATAAAAGCAATAAGTTGTTGATCCCAAAAGAAGAAGCCACGTTTGGTACCAACAAGATCCAAAGTAAATTCAAAGTTATCTTTCTAAGCTTGAGGAAATCAAAGAAACAACATATGATATGCTTGAGTAATTAAAGATCCATTGTTATTTTTCTAAGCTTGAGGAGTTCAAATTATTTCCTCTACATACATCAAGACAGAGGCGGAGCTAAGGGGAAACGGGGGTGGTCGGCCGCCCACCCTCTTTTTGCTAGAAAACTTGAACCCCCTATGGATGTTGTTGCTATCGCCTGCTCTCTCCAACCTTTGTCGCCTCCCTGAAAATCGTCAACTGAATTTCATCTTCTACCTCCTCATTTTCTTTCTGATCTTTTTATCCTAAATATACCAAAACAGCAGTGTTTTGGTAAGGCTTTTAATTAAAGCCAAAACAGTGTCATTTTGCTCTCTGAATAACTAAGTTAAATCAGTCTTTTATTGTTTGTTGCTTTTCAATCACTTGTTGCATTTTGTCATTAGCTTAATTATGAAATTAAAACGATTTAACACATTGATGCTCTATTGCAAATACTACGCCCTTGAAAGCCGAAGCCTCCTCTACTAATTATCACAGCCAGCGGCAACCAAATATTTCATTTCCAGCAATATACAACCAAGCTTCAAATTCCCCTTCCCCCTAATTTTGCTTTTTGTTTCAAGTTTTAACAGAGAACACATTTTTTTCCCTTCCAAAAATTAAAGCCCTTCAAGTAATTATCGCTTAATTTTAAGCTAATTGATCATTAATTTAGATTCCACTTTGTTTCTTGACGTGAATTTTGAAATTGGATGGTTATATGTTTAGCCTTTAGAGTCCATTTGCCTCAGTATATTTGTTTTATTGTTGTTATTTCAATTCTTCAAATGCTGAAGAAACTGAAACTTGTGCATTGAATTAGGGAAAAAAATTATGTAATTAATCAATTTTAGTATTGATAGTCAAAAAACAAAGTCTTAGCTTCAATATTATAGTGACCAAATAACTACGCCAATTGCCAAACATGATTCAGTTGAACAACAAAGAACTTAGATACAACTTGTAAAATTACTAGGATAGTTGCCATTTCACTGCAACACAAAAGAAGTATTACTTACTTTACCTTCAATATTATTTTATGGTAACTTTTTATATTCCTAGTTTTGTGCAGTAAAAGAATGGAAGTGTTAAAAATATCAAAATTTCCAAATGCAATAAAAATGATAAAGGTTGAAAGGTGATAGTTACTAGTTGTTAGAATGAAATAGGGATCCCAATCTATGAGTGAGTGTATGTGTAGTGGTTAATGTTATTATCCCACTTTCAAGTGATTGACGGATGTACACCATTTGATTTCAAATATCTAGTGATACATTATTCAATTGATTACAATGAGTGAGTTTGTTTTATGTTTAATGTTAATATAAAGACTATATATGAAGACATTATGTAATGTAAGGTTCTTGTCAAACTAAAGGGTATTGTTACCCTAGAAAACTTTACTCGAGTCCACCCACCGTCCGATAAAGTTCTGGCTCCGCCACTGCATCGAGGTCATATTGTTGAAAAAAAATCACTTCAATTAGCTTTAACAATTAAATCCCTAACAAAACATTAAATGGAATTTTATTCGAAAAATTTAAATAATAATCGAAAGAAGAAATATATATTACCTGCAAAAGTGAGTTGCCTAAAGGCTTTTTTGACCTCGGATTCAGAGGCACCAAGGCAGATCATGAGGATTTGATAGAGATTCATCAAATAAGAAGGTACAAAAGAACCGAAGAAGCACAAAAATTAAACTCTATCTCGGATTGTTATTCTTCTTCATTGTCCGATTGTAGATCTGAAACCTGGAGGATGATGAACCAACACAGAAATTGATGCAACAACAACGCAAGTCATCTTAATCGGCGCAACAAAAATCAATTATTTGAGAAAGTAGGAAAACATAGGCTAAAAAGGAAAGGATAAGGTAGAATGACTACAACAATGGCATCAATAATAATACCAACCTCGCCGCTACATAAAAGCATCACGCCACTCCACCACGGACTGCTAGATCTAGCACCTGCGTTTGCGGTGGTGGACGATGCCGGATTTATGCAATGACCGAGAGAGATTGACAAGACAGAGAGGAAGATTTTCATGAGACAGAAAGGCGAATAGAACTGATAGGGTTTCAAAAATATTATTCCTCATTCACGTGTAAGGAAGAATGTGAATTAAAAATGTGAGGACATGGCATATCCCAAAATTATTTAAGCTTTTTATTATAATCCCATAAAATCCCTTATATTTTTAACTAAATCAATACAATTTTATCTCTTATCAATTATTGTATCAATTGTCGTGCTAATAATGTCAATTAGAGATAAAATAATTGAAACTTTATTTCTAGCAAATCACCGTATGTTTATCTAATTATCTTTTTGTTAGTTTAGTTAGAACTTGATGTGAAAAATTGGCCTTGTTAACATTATTCAAATAGAAAATAATTACAGTCGGTACTTTTATTAATGATAAAATGGTGGAGATATCTATAATAGATAGATGCTGTCCCGCAAAACGCGTATAAACATTAAACTATAGCCCACCATTTCATGAAACTGCCTCAGTTGGTTGTTTGCTATTTTTTATTTAACTGGTTGAAAGAATTTGAAGTGGTTCTGGGTCCCAAAATTTGTGTTCGGACAATTTCACGTGCCTTTTCTTATAAAACAACTTCTAGTACTTGATAATCATTGACAAACTTTCATTTATCTTCGAGTAATAGTCACAAATCAAAGAGTTAAGATTCGTGTTTGGTGTAAAATTTATTTATTAGTTGTTAGTGAAGTTTCCAACAATATTGACAATTGAAACTATATAAAATAATAACCCATCATAAGTAAGATCTTAATTTTCTTGTGACGTGTGTGTTGCTTTTTCTTTAACACGTTTTACAGGTTTCAAATTTATATAAAAAACAATAAAAAATTCATTGAATGTCATTTTTTAAGGTTCTAATTAATGAGTCCGTCCCTGAACTCATTCTATTTTGCCAGATTTGGATCTTCTATCCCCAACTATCATGTCCAAATGTATTTACCCCTTTCCCTGATTAAGTTTTGATAAGTGTTAAAAAAATTATGAGAGAGAAAAAAAGTCCAAAAAGGAAAAATGAAATAAATAAAAAATAATTGAAGACGGGATTTATATGGGGACGAAATAGTGGGGTACGGGACTTTTTCCCCATTTGCCTATTGTATCCTAAATTTTTAATAATGTATCCCTTACCCCCTTTTAACTTGTGAAAATTGATCAATTTGGACCTTTCAACTTTAAAAAATGTACTGGTTTACATATGAATTTCACATATCAACTTTTGGTTGGTTTGAGTTTAAAAACATCATTTTTCACTATCTCAAATCAAAAACTGACATGTAATGTTCAAGAAAAATATAATAACTATAATATTTTTAAAGTTATATAGTAACAATATGTAATTTGAGCTAAGCTCACGAGACTAATGTGTATTGGGCTTTTTTTTTTATCTCTTTTCTTTAATTATGATTCATTTTTTTCTACTCTACCTTTGTATTTTTTTAATATATGGATTTCAAAAGAGGTTTGTATCAAATCCATTACCTCCCGCTACTTTGACATGTATACCAATTGAATCATATTCAATCGATTTACCTTTGTATTTTAGTTATCACATTTATTATTTTATTCTCGAATCCTTGATATATATATAATTCAAAATTATTTTTTTATTTTCATAAATATTTAATTTTGATTGTTTTTCTCTATGATTAGTGGTTTAAAAAACGCTAGACGTTGGTCGAGCAGTCGAAGATTAATTAGGCAGACTTAGACGCTAGTCGACAGGGTTTAAAAGCTAAACGTAATCAGGCTACAACCTTGAAAATAACGTTTAGGCGGGGTCTAGACGGACCTAGAAAGAGATTTAAAAAAGCGACCATGGTAGCAAAAAAATTTACAAGTGGACTGCAAGTAAAGTGGAGTTATTATATATTCTATTTATATAATAAGTTTTTACTTATATTTCACTTATACAGTTTACAATGCGGTACTTTGATATTTAATTATATTAAAAAACTATTTAACTTTTAACACGAGTTTTTATTTATATTTTTCCTTCATTTTATAGATCCGTATGCATATATATTAGACATTTTTTTTGCGCAAAGTTACAAGTGAGGAACAATTGAAATACAAGTAAAGTATAGTTAAGATATCACTTTGTTGCATCATATGATACATGACATTTTACTCACACTTCATTTTCACAATAATCGTATCGTATCTATACTTTAGTTAATTTGATACATTCATGATTAGTTATAATCAAATTAAAACTTTCTTATATCTTATTTATATTATCGTATGATCCATTGACATATTATTATAGTTTATGCATCATTAGATAATCTATACCCTATTTATATAATCTAATATTCTAATATACACGGTTTGCGAGACAGCATCTTCTATTATAGACACCTCCACCATTTTATCATTAATATATAAAAGTATCAACAATTAATACCATTTTATCATTAATAAAAGTATTAACCATGTTCAGTTTGTATTTGAATAAATGTTAGTACTCCTTCAATCTCCTAAATATTGTCATTTTAACTAATTCACAGTTTTTAAGATAACAATAAGCTAAATTACTCCCTCCGTCTACTAAATATTGTCGTTTTAACTAATTCACAGTTTTTAAGGTAACAACTAACCGAATGAGATGATTTACCAGTTTACTATTTCATAAATGTCCTATTCAATTTTCAAGACTTTATTAATATATCAATAAAAATAACTTGACTTATAGTCTTCTCTTATTATTAGAGATTAGAATATAATTATCTTGAAAGTTGAACAAATTAATAGGGGTAGGAATGGAAAACTTGGAAAAAAAACATCTTGGAAATACAAAATAAAAATAAAAAAGAGACGACGAAATCCCTCTAAAACGATTATATTTAGTAGACGGAGGGAGTAGTTGATTTACTAATTTACCTTTTCATAAATGTCCTACTCTATTTTCAAGATTTTATTAATATATTTAAATATTGATTCTCATAGTCTTCTTATCTTGTTAAAGGATATTAAAATATGTTTATCTTGAAAGTTGAACAAATTAATAGGGGTAGGAATAGAAAACTTGGAAAAAAACATCTTGGAAATACAAAATGACAATAAAAAAGAAACGACGAAATCTCTCTAAAACGACAATATTTAATAGACGGAGGGAGTAGTTGATTTACTAATTTACCTTTTCATAAATATCCTACTCTATTTTCAAGACTTCATTAATATATTTAAATATTGATTCCTATAGTCTTCTCATCTTGTTATTGGATATTAAAATATGTTTATCTTCAAAGTTGAACAAATTAATAAGGGTAAGAATGAAAACTTAGTGAAAAAGCACATTGAAATTACAAAATGACAACAAAAAAGAAATATTAAAATCTCTCAAAAACGATAATATTTAATAAACGAATGGAGTAATAAATAAAGAGGCCAACTTTTCTCGTCAAGATCTAATTAAATTTATTAAACTAAGGGAAAAAAAGTAAGGAGAGGAGAGGTTAATTTTACCATGTTTTGTTCCTTAAAATGGTATCCCCTTATATGTCTCCCATCCATTATTTGACATGTGAAATTATTATTTTATTTTTTTAATATTTACATTTTCTCTTTCCTATTTTTTATTTTCTCTCTCCTAGAGATGGACCACGCATTAAATAATGAATGGAGGGACAAGGAAGGAGACACCATTTTAGGGACAGCAGATTTTTTTCCTTTTGTTCATCTGTAGCCGTTTGGCTATTTCCTTTCTCATAAAAAAAATCTAATATAAGCAACAACATATGGTATGTAATTATGTATATATTATAGTTATATTATAATATGTGATTTTGCTTTTTAGTTACATATGTTGCAACATATATTCAAATATAGCAGCAATTGGTAATTTTATATTAACATCAGTAGTTTGACACCCGTTAACACTATACAATCTTCATACATATACATATGTATGTGTATATATATATATATATGTGTATATGTATATATATATATATACATATACATATATATATATATACACACACACACACACACATATATACACACACATATATATATACACACATATATATATATATTTGCTAAAAGAGGTGTAGGCAATCTATTAATAAAAAACACAACATGACCTATGAAAAAGTTCCAAAAACATTTATGTAGCTTGCTTTGGAACATTCAGGATCTAGCAACATTTAAAATATGTTGGTGTTTTCGTTCCA
>CATIWQ010168309.1:0-25413 GCA_949673415.1 Euphorbia schlechtendalii | reverse complement strand
AACATTATCTTCTTGATTTGACACAGAGAACAAGCCGCAATCCTACTAAGGAAAGATCGCATTTAGGCATCAATCTCCAATTATTCCAAGGGGCACACAATGACCTCAACCGAAGAATGAAACGGTTACCACTAATGGGACGCCGCAGAAAGAAATGGTCGACCAACACAAAAGGGGCATCAAGCACCAAGGGGTTTCGAAGAAAGAAACAGACAACCTTATGAAGACACAAAGCCAGAAAGGAAGGCCTATTTTATCAATTGAGAACAGGAAATCACCAACCACACTGATCAGGTATTCTCTCTATCCCTCTGCTCGTTTCATGTGATAACACTAGTTATACAATCAGCAATTATCACACGAGGGGCAACTGTGAGCACGGGATTTTGTACCAGCTCGCTCGTTCGATGATGATGGCTTTTTTGGGATTTTATCCTTAAATAACATAACTTTCGAGTATCCTGATGCATCTGAATGGGAATCCTCCTCGTCTCTAATTCAGAAGGATGTTTTAGATAAAATTATTTAATTTTATTTACAAATTAATTAACTAAATAAAAAAATTCAAAAATAAAAAAATAATTATTAAAAATATGAAAATACAAGAAAATTCGAAAATGAAAACCCGAGGGGACTGAATCCCAGGCATGCCTCGCTGGCGAGAACCTCGCCAACTCTCTTGCGAGGCCTCGCCAAGACATGGCAAGGCATGCCTCACTAACGCTCTTGGCGAGGCTTGCCTCACCAAGGACACGATGAGGAGCCTCGCTAGGCTTTTCTCCGGCGAGGCCCCTAGCCTGAAAAACTTACCTTTTTTGGATTTTTCGAGATTTTCCTATAAATAGTCGGGTCATTCTTGATAATCAGGATCCCGAAATTATCAAACAAAAATATAGCTTTTAGAATGACTTCGAATTCCAAGAATAAAACGAACAATTTTTGGACTTTCTACTACAACATTTTTACCTAAACAAAAAGATGAGGAGGATTTCTCAAAGACCGATCGGATTTCTTCGAAGTGGATTCGTTTAGTAAGGGTAAGCCTCTGAGTTCCTAGAACTGCAATTCCCGTGCTTTCAGTGTTTAATTTCTTCTTCTGATTTCTTCTGTGAACCTAAGACTTTCGCTTCTTTTATTTTATTTTAACTGTTATAATTCTTCTTCATCTTTTTCTTTATTAAAAGGAGATGTATGTTAAAACACCCCCATGAAGGGAATAAAATATATTCCCGGATAATAGACCTCACTTTTTACCATGCGAGAAATTTCATTAATTAAAATGAGCAACCAATGTGCTAATAAACTGAATGGTTTTATTTAAATAACAAACACAATATCGTGATCTTTTTTTTAGGCCACACGAGCCTCGCTGAATTAAAAATCGAACATACGTGTTATCCCCTGTGCTAACCTTTGTGGATGCAGGTAGATTAGGATTAGATGTATGTTTAGGACTTTAATTTTCCTTCGGGTATCGTAATTTCAATTTTTGGGAAATGTAATTAATAGGTTAGCGGACGGTTGTATCCCCCGATTTTTTAAGCCTTGTAATATCCATTTTTCGCTTTTACTTTTCGCATTTACTTACTGTTTTGTGGATGGTGTATTTTTCCTCTTTGTGAATGATTTATTATTTCGCAATACATGAACTATGCATCTAAACTCCAAAAATGACCTAAGTGCGAATATGCGCAATTAAAAGAAAATGGTTTTTTGTAGATGTAATTTAATGTGATCCAATGAGAAGCAACTTATCCTGGACCCGAATCTCTGTGTCTTGGTGGGCCGTCCCCTAGACGTTAAGCCTCACAGGACTCTAATTCCTGGAAAGAGCTGATCCAGGTGGCGACTCCACACTAAGAGATGGCAGATTCAGGTTCGAACCGATCTTAAACGTTTTTCACCTTTTTCTCTTTCAACCTTTTTCCAGGGTCCCAGACCCAGTGCTTTCTTATTTTTTCAAACACCCCGATGGACCGCGCCTCTCATCTCCGCGCGCTCTCAGCCAACTGCTCCATGTCGCCCGCTCACAGCAGTCAAAGCTAGATCCTTGTAAGGGGAAAATTCAATACTTTCAAAGGCGACTCCACAATATTTTCAGAACAGGCTGAATTTCTTCGGCTTAATTAATTTTCTCTTCGTTTTAACTCTTGATTGAAGGGGCAACATATTTTGTTTCAAAAATGTCAATCAATGAGTTAAAACACATTTATTGACACTATTAACTTCGAAAATAGCTATATTGCATTTTCAGGTTTTCAAACCAAACCACTCCATTTCCATATGATCTCAAAAATCGAGAGGGCTCCATGTTGAAAGGTGTCTAATGAGCATGGGAAAATTTCATGTTCAGAGATTAACTTTAGCACTCATTATTGTCAGGTGATCTTGAAAATTAGGATAGCTCCATGTTGAGGATGTCCAATGACCGTGGGAAAATTCCATGTTTGAATGTCAACTTCAGCATTCATTATTGTCAAGTGATCTTGAAAATCAGGATAGCTCCATGTTGAGGATATTTAATGAGCATGGAAAAATTCCATGTTCGAAGGTCAACTTCATTACTCATTATTGTTAGGTGATCTCAAAAATCAGAATAGCTCCATGTTGAGGATGTCTAATGAGCGCGAGAAAATTCCATATTTGAGGGTCAACTTCAGTACTCATTATCTCTAGGTGATCTCGAAAATCGAGAGAGCTCCATGTTGAGGGTGTCAAAAGAGCACGGGAAAATTCCATGTTCAGAGGTCAACTTCAGCATCCTTTATTTCCAGGTGAACTCCGTAAAATCGGAAAATACCATGTTGGGGATATCCAATGAGCACGGTGGTCTTCCATGTTCCTACGTCAACTTCAGCACCCTTTATATCTAGGTCAATTTTTTAAAATCGGAAAACACCATGTTGGGGATGTCCAAGGAGTACTGTAGTCTTCCATGTTCTAGCTTTAACTTCAGCACCCTTTATTTCCAGGTGAATTCCTTAAGATCGGAAAACACCATGTTGGGGATGTCCAAGGAGGATGGCGGTCTTCCATATTCTAGCTTCAACTTTTCTAAGTGAATTCCGTAAGATTAGAAAACACCATGTTGGGGATGTCCAAGGAACACGGCGTTCTTCCATGTTCTAACATCAACTTCAGCACTTCTCATTTTTAGGTGAATTCAATAAGATCAAAAAACACCATGTTGAGGTTTCGTGGAACACGGCGGTCCTCCATGTTCTAGCATTAACTTTAGCTCTCTTCATTTCTAGGTGAATTTCGTAAGATCGAAAAACACCATGTTGGGGATGTCCAAGGAGCATGGCGATCTTCCATGTTCTAGTGTCAACTTCAGCACTTCTCATTTCCAGGTGAATTCTGTAAGATCAGAAAACACCATTTTGAGGTTCCAAGGAGCACGGCGGTCTTCCATGTTCCTCGGTCAACTTCGACAAAGTCATACCAGCCCAAGTATGATTTCTATCCCTTGCTCTTTTCGTGTAGCCATTTTGACTTATATCAGTAGTGACCACACGAGGGGCAGCCTGTGAGCACGGGATTTATGGTCCCTCTAGCGAAGCGATGATGAGAAATATTTTCACTTACCTCTTTTGTTCCAATGATCCACTTTGAAGTTACGAGACGCTCGGAGGAGATCCTTTGGTTTTCTTGGAAGCCAAAGTCGTTCAAAACCAAGTCAAAATCAACCCAAATATCATAGGAAAGTCCAAAAAATAGTTAAAAAATTAAAAATAAAATTTTAAACACTCTTGTCCATGGACCAGTCTAGTCTAGGCCGGTAACGATCCTCTTGGAGCTGGTAACGATGTTGGGACTGGCCTACCTGAGTAGGTCGGTGCCGACTTGCTTGGGCAAGTCGAGACCTACCTAGACCAGCCCCTATTGGGGATTAAGACCAGCCCAAATGGGCCAGTCCCGACTAACTTGCTGCCCACTCCACTTTTTTACCCCTTTTACCCTTATTTTCATTTTATTTTTCTCAAAAATACCCTTCCAACTCCACTTAATTACAATTTTTACCAACCATTATATAAGTCAAAAATTAGATTTTTCAAGAAAAAGACCTTACCTCTTTGGGAAAAATTCTTAGAGTGAGAAAATTCTAGAGATAGAACTTAGGGATTTTTTGGGAAAAAAGTTAGGAAATCCTCACACTTTCATTTTTTAACACTTTTTTCAAAACTCCCTTCTCCTTTCAGGTTTGAGTTAGAAGCAAAAAAAATTAACTCTCGGAATTCCTATTCCCATCACCGAAAAACCTTCTTTTATGCATTTTCCAACCAAATCGACTACAAAAAGACTTCGGGATCTCTTTCTTCGGCGTTTCTGGCTCCTAAAGTTACGAATTCACGTCGGAGGGGTAAGATTATAAGCTTTTGGAGACTCTTTGGCGTGATTTTGTGTTTTATTATCTATCATTTTTGTATTTTCGACCTAATTTATTTATTTTCCTACTCTTTATTACTATTTTAGGCCCCACATGACGGGAAATCTATTTTTCCCATATAACCGACCTCATTTATGTCATGATTAATTCTTAAATAATAAAATTTGGTAAATCAAGTCTAAAATCAATTATTTTCCAATAAAAGTGGGCGGGGAACTTGAATTCCCTATTTTTAAATCCATTTGCATGTGATTCACATCTAACCTATTTACATGACAAACTGCATCTTGTTTGATTTATTAACTATGTCATGATGTTGTGATATATCTCGTGCTAACCTTGGTGGATGCAGGTAATCTAGGTTAAATGTATGTTAGGGTTTTATATTCCCTTCGGGTATCGCTAATGTAAATAATATGTATTTATAGATCATTTGTATTTATGACCATTTATACATTACCCTGTGGTTTGTATTATTATTTACCCTACCCCCTTTAGGTTAGAAGCCTCGTATTTACTTTATTTATCGCTTTCTTTTATTTTGTTTATCGCTTCCCGCATGTGTATGATTAACTCTAACATAATCGAAAATGGTTAGAAATAAATCGAAATGTCTTAAAGGTGGTTGTTTGCTTGTAATTAAAACTTAAATAATGACGAAGTAGGTAACTCATCCGGACTCAAATCTCTTTACTACGGTACGATTTAGGCTTAACGGATCTAGGTTGTACCTAATTACCTGGAAGAGCTGATCCAGGTGGTGAATCCGTAACAACGTAGTCCAGAGATTTAGGCCTCGAGTCTTTCAAAGCTTTTATTTTCTCGTTTTAATTTTTTCATAAATCCCACATGCCCCATCTCAAGGGGCATGCGCCTCGTGGTGACCACATGGGTCCCAAAAATGTCATCCGCTCTCAAACGATTTGAGAGATAATTGCAAAATACAAATAATAACTCAAAAGAAAAGAGAAGAGAGGAAAGGTGGTCTGTGTGTTACAAAACTAGAAAAAGTTGAAAAAGATAATAGCAACCAAGGGGTCAAAAGTGTAAATATGAAACTTAATCAAGCCCAAAATTGATTATTTTCCTATTTAATTACGTATTAACTCCACAAGGTTGTTTGTAATATAATGTTGAAGATAAGTTTGACTATTCGCCCAAAACTTTTCAAAGATTTAATGACCGTTGGAAATACCTGGTTTGTTCATGAGCGGATCAATCGAGTCTAAGGATCTAATCTAATCTGGGTAACTAAACGTTATACCAAAATAAATTAGTTTGAAAAATTTATTGTAAATATGAGAACTTGTGGAACTTATTTGCAATTAGTTTTTCCATAAGGGCCAATGTGCAATTATAAATAGTTTTCATCATTATAAATAGGTGGTTAGGGAAAAGATTTTCGTTGATGGAAAATAATTGCTTGCTTATTTTTTAACAATTAACTACGTAATTACATATTTTGAAAAAGTAAATTATTTAATAAAGTTTTGTACCGGTTACATTTTGTGTTTATTTCAGTTTGGAAAATTTCTGATTATATCAAAAAGTTTTTTTCTAAGACAATGCATAAAATAGAAAAATTTGAAAACTGTTTTTTCTAACAAAAAAATTTTGCAATCAAACAATAGTTTTTATTTTTCAGTTTTCTTTGAAAATTTTCTTTGAAAACTGGTCCAATTTTCAAACCTACCGGATTTTCCCAAAAATAAATTAGGGCTATATACCAATCAAAATTTTGAAAAGCTCACAACCCAAAATTAAAATCTTGGTTTTACGGGATTTCGAAAAACAAAGTTTACAATCACCAAACACTCCATCTTTCTAACGCAGCCATATTCTCCATCTTTTCCTCGTCGATTTTATCTTGTTCAATCCAATCCCAATTTCCACCATCATCTTCAACCTCACTATCATCGTTTCCATCTCCTTCTTCTGTTTGTCATCTTCGTCTTTGTTTCTCTTTTCTAAAAATTGTTTCTCTTTTCTAAAAACAAGATCACCGAGGTTATTTCCTTTTGCCAATAAACGAAAGTATCAATCGATCAATATAGGCACCTCCGTTTGATTATGATTTGCAATTTTCATATTTTCTCCACTAGGACAATTAATTTTGTTAGATTTTTTTGTAGTTATAGATTGTAATCGCTATTACTTAGGCATTTGTGTGTATACACCTGCAACATGTTCGATCAAACATTTGACTTGAAATAAAGTCTTATACCATTCTTATACAAGGTATAATGTCTATGTTAAGTCAAGCATTTCATCGAACATGTAATGTCAGTCTTATACAATGTATAAAGCCTTCATGTAATGGTTTTTTAATGGAAATTGAGTTCTGTTGTAAACATAAAAGATGAATAAACTATATAAATACATTATACCACTATTGTACCATGTATAAGAGCTTTCGTACCAGGTTTAAGGTCTTCATGCCATTATTTTTATGAAATAATTGGTAACGTTGTGAACATAAATGAGAAAATTGATTATATATACATTATATCACTCTTATACCATGTATAAGGTTAAGGTAGTAAAAAACGAGTATTATACAACTATTATAGCATGTATAAGATTGCAATGAATTATTCTTTTTTTCAAAAAAATTTGAAGTGTATGTCATTTTAAAGATAAAATTAAGACAAATAAAATATTTCAAAACATCGATTCAAAAAAATCAACGTTTTGTGAGATATGAGTATTTGAAGTTGTGAAATTTAAATTAAACAAGGGAGGCAAAGTAATTATTGAGAGTAGACAAAAGCAACATAAAAAGGGTAAAAAACAAAAGTTAATAATAAAAGCAATAAATCTAAGGGAAATTGTAAAAAATGTAGAGTTTGTGAAATTTATTTACAAAAATATTTTCCAACTAATCTTTTGCATTGTATAACCAATTTTAAGTTTCAGTTTTCACTCTATACGTTATATATACACTGCTTTATCAAGTTTCAGTTGCTTCCTCTTTTTGCATCGCACGTTTCTCTCCATCAAATTCTCTCTTCCTTGTTTTGATTCTCCTTGATTCTCTCTAAATCGAAGATTCTTCAAGTCTCTACTATCTTCAATTATCAAATTCTCTGCATAATTCCAGTTTTCTAGCTGTCTTCAAGTCTCTGCTCTCTGCAACTATCAAATTCTCTGCATAATTCCAGTTTTCTAACTTTGTATCAAGTTTTTTTATTTCAATTTGAATTCCGATTAGGTTAGATATTGTTTTTGCATCTGATTTTGATTTTAATTAGAATTGAGTTTCAAAAGCATATTTTAAGAACAAAAAAAAGAAAACTAACAACCCGAGCAGCACTTTATGCCATGGGATAAATTGCATACTGAGCATAAACAAGTGAAGGCTAAGCACTAGGTCCAGATTGACACTAAATTTGTTACAAAAATAATCAATCATCATTGAATTTAATTTAATTTGACATTTTTTATTCTTCATACCAGATACATATGGTTTTGATTCAATGCTTTGTAGAGATAAACAAGTGATTCACTTTTTAATGCATTTCATTACTTTTCAGGATTAATTTGACACAACTTGTTCTTCCTATCAGTTTACTACCACTTACCTACCAGTTTCTTATTAGATTTGACATTATTTATTCTTCATATGAGTTTCATACCAATTACATACTAGATAAATACTGTTTTGATTCAATACTTTGTAGAGATTTATCTTATATGTTCTAAAAACTAAAATCACTTTGTTTTTCGTACCAATTTCCTACAACTAACCTAACAGTTTCTTACTAGTTTTGACATTTTTTTATTCTTCATACCAGTTACATACCAAATACGTACTATTTTGATTCAATACCTTTGTAGAGATTTATCTTACATGTTCTAATCACTTTCTAATGCATTTTCATTACTTTTCAAGATTAATTTGGCATAATTTATTCTTCATACCAGTTTCCTACCACTTACTTACCAATTTCTTACTAATTTTGACATTTTTTGTTCTTCATACCAGTTACATTATCAGATTCCTAATGTTTTGATTCAATACTTTGTAAAGATTTATCTTACATGTTCTAATCACATTCTAATGCATTTTCATTGCTTTTCAAGATTAATTTGACACAACTTGTTCTTTCTACCAGTTTCCTACCACTTACCTACCAATTTCTTACTAGTTTTAACATTATTTGTTCTTCATACCATACATACCAGATTCCTACTATTTTGATTCAATACTTTGTAAAGATTTATCTTACATGTTCTAATCAATTTCTAATGCATTTTTATTACTTTTCAAGATTAATTTGACACAACTTGTTCTTCATATCAGCCACTTACCTACCAGTTTCTTACTAGTTTTGATATTTTTTATTCTTCCTACCAGTTTCATACTAGTTACATACCAGATTCATATTAATTTGATTCAATACTTTTGTAGAGATTTATCTTACATGTTGTAATTACTTTCTAATGCATTTCATTACTTTTCAAGATTAATTTGACACGACTTGTTATTCTTATCGGTTCCCTACCACTTACCTACCAGTTTCTTACTAGTTTTGATATTTTTTGTTCTTCCTACCAGTTTCATATCAGATTTCAACAGTTTTGGTTCAATACTTTGTAGAGATTTATCTTACATAATCTAATCACTTTTTAATGCATTTTCATTACTTTTCAAGATTAATTTGACACAACTTGTTTTTCCTACCGATTTCCTACTAGTTTCTTACTATATTTATCATCTTTTATTCTTCGTACCAGTTTCATACCAGATATCTACTATTTTGATTCAATACTTTGCAAAGATTTTAATTTACATTTTGTACTCACTTTCTAATAAATTTTCATTACTTTTAAGATTATGATTGTTTGTTTATTGCTGTGAACATAAACTTTTAACATGCATTCTCATTACTTTGAAGATAATACTCGTTTGTTTAAGACTAAATCTAATATTTTTTGAATTTTCCTTTAATTTTTCTTATTATAATGTTGAGTAGGTTGGACCAGAATTAGGCAAACATCTTTAGCGAGAAGCTTAACTAGGAGATGACTTGCGAAAAAACTGTATCACAACTCATTAAACTCGTAGTTTATCATTTAATTGATATCTTTATTATTAAACATAGAGTTTTTATAAAAAATCATTCAAGTGAGCAGTGGTAAGCTCAACTGTTTCATCCCAATATATACACACATGCATAATCCATATTATACCTCGTATAAATTACTCGTCCTGAGGGCAAGTTTCAAGAAACGCTCTTATTTTTAGCCATTCATCTTTCGTCAGGTCAGCATCTTCGTCAGTCAACCTTATTCGCACTGCCGCGCTGATACTTTCCGTCCCATCAGCAACAACCTGCTTCAAAAACATTGTTAATTTCATGGCTGTAAAGAAATTCCGACATTTCATCAATTTATGTTTCTCGATTATCCCAATGTTTAAAAAATGACTACGCATCGGGAGCCCCCTGAACTTATCCTTAAATGCATTTCAGCCCTTAAACCTTTCAAAAGTTTCAAATAACCCTTTGAACTTGCAAAAATTCCACTAGTTTGCCCCGCAATGCCACATAGCTTTTGATTGTTTTGACTTTTCAATTATGCATTTTTTTCTTGTTTTCTCTCCAATTGGATTCTGACACGTGCCATGGAGGGGGTAAATTAGTGCACTTTTTACATGTTTAGAGGGTTAGACGGAACTTTTGAAAGTTCAAGGGTAAAATATCGTTTAACAAGTTCCTAAATTCGAAATTGATAAGTGGCATTTTGCAAGACCAAACTTATTCACAGATCTGAGGGAGAAAAGTTCAGAAAGACTATTCAGACTTTCAATACGAGACAACAACACGAATCCCGCCCTGTTTTCTTTATCAGACTACTAATGGAAATAGGGGTCACAATAATATGAAATCCAAAAAGAGTGCTGAGAATTACTTCAACGTAATTGTTGACGTGTCCATCTTTGTTGGGGGAAGTGAAGGGTTCATTTTCATTATATAACCATTCACCATCCACCACGTACTTGTACTCATAGCGCCCTTCCTGTCCAACCAAACACAAAATACATCAATACATCATTCTAAACTGAATAATTATCCACTCATTATCAAAAATATGCTTTCACCAATAGCTTTAACATAAATAACCATTTCCTCCTATTTTACATATTCGGAATTAATAATCAATCTGTGTGGGATTTCCTTTCTTTTTATTCAACGAAGTGAACAAGTAAGAAACTCCTAATCAAAAAGTTGAGCCCAGATCCAGCATTGCTAATAAGAGAGGAGACTTACCAATAATTCCCTCTTAAGAATCCACAACCCCTTTTGCTTGTCCAATATTAGAGGTATTCGCTGGAAAATAAAAAAAAGCAAAATACAAATTTACAATCAAAGAACAAACAGAAATTAGAAATACTACATATACAGCTAAAATAAGTATTAAACAATAACGGTAAAGAGTAAATCCTATTTATCCCAAGGTCTTGCTGGAGATTTAGTTTCTATTCCCAGTTTCTCCTTTAAATTATCGAAAACAACCAGTCCTTAGTCTTCATTATATAGGGTACATGAGCCCCCGTTATCATAATGGTTGCATTAGAAAACAAAAACTTTTGAGAGAGATCAATCAATCAAAGGTCCAAACAACCATATCATTGTTCTTTGCTTTAGCTTTATATTATTTATATTTTCCCGCATACATGTACAGGATTTGCCTATGGGTCAGCATTGAACATGTCCAAAAATCATCTTATACATCCTATTAGTTTTTCCTCCGTAATTGCCATCAGATGCATAATTTCTGATCTACCCATCACTAATCCATTTCAACTCATCTCCGCCATAACAATTCTATTATATTCTGTCGTCCCACCCTATATCCCCCTCCACATATCATAATTTAACAGATATCTATTCTATGAAGACTTCTTATAGTATTACAAGGATAATTCCGTCACAAAGCATTCCCGTACCACTTTTCTTTTTCATCCATCCAGAATTAAAGCAAATAGGGTAATTACGAAGCTGCGGGTCCTACTTGATATAATTCCCATGTTTTTAGCATTATTGGATAATATCATCCAAGTAAATGTGTCAGTGTCATGTGAAAAGGTTCATTTTATAGGCATTCAGTGCTTAGAAAGCCGATATACAATTGCATGGTTTAAATGAAAGGTCCGGCCTGCATCAAGTCCCACTTTACCATTCACAAACATGTTCCAAGTCTCTCTCTAGACAAAAGCAAACTTTGCAAATCTTCTCAAATATTGCGATTCGTTAAACATTATGGTCATGTATTGGAAAACTAAACTCATTAAGTATGAAAAAACATGCCTAAATATTAAAGCATCATAAAGTAAATTTTACAGATATTATTACCTGGCCCCATCCAATATCAAGTCCAGAAATTTCCACTGTAGAGCATTCGCTATTCTTCCATGTCAGAGTAACAAGCTTCTTCCTGAGACCTGTAAGCTTCCAAATAAGAGAAATGGAATACATTAGTCCCTTGTGTGTAGCGAATAAATCATTAGCAGAAATGCATTCCATTCTTTAAATATATTCCATAAACTTTGATACAAACAGCGACCCGGATCTAGCAGATAATGATCTCCAATCTACACATACATAATGTGTTATATCATATTAGACTAACTACATATCTGCATCAAAACACCTCCAGATTTTGTTATTAGCAAATTCCTTATTTATATCAATATGTTTCTCCATCTTTTATTTATTTTCATTATTTATGAAATACACCTACAATTCAATCAATGAATTTAGTAAGGGAAATTAGGCCAACAGCCTCATTAAAATAACTTCAAAATCATTTCATTTATCTGTACCTTGCCACGGATGAAATTATGAAACAAACAACTGAACACCAGATGAAGAAAATGCATCATGCATTATTAGCCCTTGCATAAAGAAACTTCTTTGTTTACAAAAATGAAAAGGACAAACCACATTGCATAAGCATTTGAAAAAATTAAGTGAAAAACAAACTCTAGGCTTCTTTTCCAATAATTATATAATTGAAAAATAACTCACTATATCAGCAGTTGCACTTTTTATAGCATCTATCTTAGGGAAGCATGAACGCTTTCTCTGCAAACAAAAAAGACATTGAGAGAGAAATTATTTGCTCGGTTTATATATTTATCTGAAACACTGGCTAGATATCCTCTATTTTACATACATGGCATATGCAATATTAAAGAGAAAAACTCCATGGAATAACTAAAAATCTACAACTGTGAGAAAAGTATGTTAATAATAAAAGACTACATTGTGAATAATCTGTATATTATTGCATTAGGGATTTCATCTATATATACACAAAGATTGAACATAGATTAGGAAAGTAATAAACTTAAATGCTATAATCGCTCCAAGAATCTCTCCTATAATGTCTCCCACAATCTCTCTGATAATTCCTTAACACTCCCCCTCAAGCTAGAGCATACGAGCTCAAGCTTGAAACAAAAACAATACATTGACTCAGTTATAATAAAAACAAAATGTATTAAGCTTGTAACATTGAGAACTGAAATTGGAGGTGATGCTTTGAGAATTGAATAACCATCCGAGAAACCACCAATCTACTGCAGTAACTGGACTCTAAACCGAGATCCACAACGCTGCACTCTTTGGCAGACCAAATCGGCAATTCAAAGGGAAATCCCATCCCAATATTTGCCACAAATACTAGTCCTTGGAGTATTCTAATTCTGTGAGCTCAACCTCAATAAATTAACAGAACTCGAATCGAAAAACAATCAAAACTGAAAGGCGACCCAACAAAAGAAGATCAAATCTCAAGGCCCGCCATCAATTATTCTCAATTTATACCATTAAAGAGAAACCAAAATTCTAACCCTCACAGGCCAGTAATGTAACAACAAGAACAAATCATAGTAACATGGAAATGGCCCAAAACAGAATAGAGACTCAAACCAGGAGAAGTATCTCACTGAAACTCAGACTGCCGAATACCGGAAAACGATAAATTGATCAGAAACGCAAGTACCCAACACGCAAACAACAATCTACCCAACAGCAACCACTAGATAATCAAGCCAAAACAGAACACCGACCAGAAGGGATCGTTGGGGATGAGAAACCTATACTGTTGCCGGAATTCACGTCAACGGAGTCGTGTGCTGGCGCGTGAGATTGCCCCAAATTGCCAGCGACGGTGCATGTGATGCACGTGTGACTGGGATGACAGCCTGCCGGACTTCAGTAGGAATGCCGAAAATGAGTAAGTTTTCAGTTTTCAGTTTTCAGGGGTGGTGAGACAAAAGAGACTATTTTGGAGGGGTTCAAGGGAAAAGAAAATGGACAGTAGGCTGCCAAGATAGAAAACAACCACGGAAAAAAAAGAACAGCGGAAGAAATTCTCAGAACTTAGAACACAGGCTCTGGTACCATGTTAATAATAAAAGACTACATTGTGAATAATCTGTATATTATTGCATTAGGGATTACATCTAATATACACAGAGATTGAACATAGATAGATTAGGAAAGTAACAAACTTAAATGCTATAATTGCTCCAAGAATCTCTCCTATAATGTCTCCTACATTATTCCTTAACAAAGTAGAAGTGATTATTCATTTAACCATTACAATTAGCCAAGCAAGACTATTGATTTAAACACTAGGATTAAAATCTCTCCTGAAAATTCAGTTACCTGGCAGAATTATTGCAAACAAAATTTACAAGTTCATCAACTAGACCAACATATTTCTCCAACTTAGGTCCAATGAATTTTATCAAAGAAACCATTTTCTTCAATAAAATGTAATTTAAAATCTAAACATATGGATTTTCAATCATTTTGTAGACTATATACGATGATTTAGCCTGTGTTTTCATAAAAGTTAAGGAAAAAAAGGAGATTACCAGAAGCAAATCATGGGCATCACTAAGTTTGTACCCCTGAACCCAGAACATGTAGGCCATCTGTGATTCACATATGAGCAACCAGTTTATTTCCAAGTCAGATAGAGAAAGCATTTTTAAAAATCAAGCAAGAAGATATACTGTAAGCTTCTAATAAAAGCAATCATACCAGAGCTATCAAATACAAGATCTGTTTTTTCCCATGCTTCAAAAACTTAAACTTTCCCTCTAAGATTAAGCACAAAAAAGTAAAATTTCCCATGGGAAACCTTGTGTGACATTCTGTAGTGGCTAAAGCCAACACCTTCACTAGTTAAGTACTTAACAAGTAGTCAAAAGTTATAATAGTTGATGTTTGACTTGCATGATAAAACATTAAATCAGTTACTAGAAATAAACATTCATCATATCAAAGAGTTGATTACCACAATCAAGTTTGTAAAAGATATCACCAATTACTTTCCCTGATTGAATAGTAAATAAATAGTTCATAGATGAAAGTCAGAATATAAAAAGTTTATAAAATTGACACTCCCACAGGATCAAAAGAATGAAACGAAGCCTTCAAGTGAAAGAATCATGTTACCCGAAAAAATACAAGTACAAACTCTATTTACTTGCAAAAATGAGGCCTTGTATTCAGGAAAGTGAGCATGTGACTGACACAAGCTGATTTTGATGGATGAGGTTAGATGGTTCTTTCTTCCTTTATTGAAATATACATATCATAGATTACTAACAGAAAAAAAAAACATGTAATTTTAAAATGTCAAAAAACTTTGTGCTTCAATACTTAAGGGATGAAATAGAAATTCCTACCGCAACAGCAGGAGCTCTTCCTAGTCCAGCAGTGCAATGTATATATGTCACACCTCCATTTTGGTTTACAGCTCTGCTTAATTTGCTAACGACTGCTGGAAGCCTTATCCGTAAATCAAATGCGTCAAAGTCTCTGCAGTGTCAAATATTAGACATGGGATCATGTGCAACTGTTCACTGCACACTCGGTATAAATTTTAATGAAACAGAATAATTTTACAGATTAATCTAACACCAAGAAGAATGAGCACTACAACTCAAGTGCAAAAGAGCAGAATTTGGTAAAATTTAACAGTTTGCACTAAAATGTAGAAATGAGCACCAGGAACAACTAATGTTTGGTAGCTGAAATCGTAGATTATGGACTAAGCTTAGTGTAGATCTATACCATCATTAAAAGGAAGCATAATCACCTTATCTCTGCACGCACATGATGAATGTCACCACATTCCTTGGCATATGCTTGAATGGCATTGATATCTACCCCGAAATATCTGGAGATAGTAGTGAAGGAATTACACAGATTTTCACAAGCTAAAACTTTATACTGTTGAATGTTCAACAACAACAAGCCTTAATCTCAAGTTGCTAAATATCAACAAGATGAAGATCACACGTAAAGCTGATAACAAGCAAAAACTAAGGCCATTGGTTCCTTCCGAACTCAAACAGAACATAAAGCACTGGTTTAGGATACTCCAAGTCTGGATCTTGTTGCAAGCAAAATATTGTTTTCACTCCTATACTTCGAAGCTTATCCACATCCTCAGGGTTCTAGCAGATTGAAATAAGAGGTTAGAAATAAAAAAAAAGTGCCAGTCTGAAACAATTTAGACAGAGAGAGAAAAAAGAATTCCTACATAAAATTCAAAATGAGATTCACCTGTAAGCATGAACCAACAATCAGATCTGGACGAATGAAGTTGTAGTTCATTCCTAGTTCATGTCTATAAGTCAAAACTGTACTAAATGCATTACAAAGAATGATTAGCAATTGTTAAAGAAACATTAATTGCATCACAAATGAGAAAATTTTGTGAAAAATGTTGACATAAAAAAAAATAAAAACTCACTTATTTTATGATAAGAAACATCAAGGAATCATAAACGTTCAAAAATTAAAGTACACTCCAATGAACCTTAAACGCCTTTTATCACCAAATCGTTCATGTTTAACTCGTGCAGAAATTCTAGACATACCAGCACCCATAGCTTCTGTCATGTTATGACTGTATGTCTCAGATTTTTCATCCTCCTCCTTTGTTTCCGCACCACTTGTATCAGCATTGGATGCAGAACCTGAAATTGCCTACACTTGACAGACATAAAACAAAGGGACTAACGAATAAGAGCAGAAACTTTAGTTTTTTTCCTGTAGATGGATAAAAAATGACCATAAAACTGCCAATTTTTCACCATTAGTAGATCTAGTATAGTATATTAGTGTAACCATATCCGACGGGAGCCGCCGGAAAGAGGAACTTAATAGAATAAACAGAATGGAACAAGCGAATAATCAATTCAAAATTACACATAAAAAAGGGAAAAACAAAACCAATATTCAATGAGAAAATTCGAACGCTACCTTAACAGACATAGATGGAAATCGATCAGCAGAATTTGTCAATCCCTGCATCATTTCATAAAAACTTCGACAACTTTAATTAACCAAAAGGAAGAAAGAATTGCAGATTAGAAAGAATTAAGAAGAGTGAGATAATATTACGAGCGCATTAACAGAAACAGATGATGAGAAAGAGGAAGGAATAGACATTTTTGGAAAGTAATTGAAGCCATGGAAAGGCAAAGCAGAGGATCTACAATGATCAATAACAACGGTAAGATAATTCCAATATAAACAGTAATGATGAGGATAAGAGAAGAGAAGTTACTTGGGGAGATATTGAAGGCAGTTCATGTGAAAAAGATGAACAGAAAATCTGGGAGTGAAGTGTGTAGATTTTTTATATGTATAGTGTGGATTTGGACAAAAGAGGATCGCCTTTTAAAAGATTCTAAGAAATGCCATTTTCAATAATAAATAACTTTACCGAAGCAACGGCAGATGAGATTTTTAATATTTCACGTGCATTTCAGATCGGATTGGATCCAACTCGGTCGGTGAATCAAAGCGGACCACATACAACGCAACTGGAGTATTCTTTTCTTTCTACTAAAAAAAAATACATTACAGTTTGAACTTTAAAGGCACGAGGCTTGACTTTCAAAAGATGAGACTTCAAAAAAAATAAAAATGAAGTTTGTAGCTTTAAAAAAAATTGGCAAAATTTGATTTAAAAGGGTAATTGTCGGGCGGAAGTTTCTAATATTCTTATAATTTAAATATATTATTTAAAAACTATGCATAACTATTTGAATAAGTTATAGAGATTTTTTTATTTCATTATATTCTTTAATGTTTATGATTGTTTTTTAATTAAAAAAAGTATTTATATTAATCTGCAAAAATTATTAAAAATAAACAAAATTGTCCTTCATCATGATATAATTTAATATTGGAAATACTTAACTTTTTACAATTATATATATAGTTTTAAATAAAAAAAGTTCACTTGTTTAGATCTAATATCAACTTTACTTTTGTACAAAAGTCAACTTACAATCTTTATTTCCAAGCCAATGGCAAATCTAGCGTCAGAAAATAAGGGTTGTGAATTTCAAGTACAAAATACTTTAATAAATGTACTACAAATTTTGAAAAATAGTTCGATAATAACTTTGCGTTATATGAAAATGAGGTTGGAAGCTCCTTCAAAGTAAAATCAATTTTGCCAAAATAATAAATAATAATATGTTAAACTTGTATTTTAGAAATGCTTTAACACTACTTCATTATATGTGAGTATCTTACCACAGTCCAATCCCATTTAAATTGTGAGTTGCTATTTAGCCAAACAGCATTACCCTTTAAATTTAACCATTTGTGAATCAATCATCTTTCTGAACCCAAACAATAATTATACAAAGGTATATCTTTAATTTAAAAAAAAAAAAAAAAGAATTTGTCCAACATTTAGTACATGAATAAATAAAACAAATTATTACGAAGAGAATACCCTCCATGCATATGGAACTGCTACATAAATCAAAACAAAGTTCAATAATTTTTAGAGCACCTCTCTAAACACTTGAATATAAAGAAAACTAAAAATAATTACGAGATGTTACAGTGTAGGAAGCAATCATTGTACTATAAGATAAATGGTTCATTTTGCCCTTCGTCTTGTTTTTTTGAGAGCTCCATAATGAAACAATGTTTAGTCAAATCAGTCCAAGAAAAAGACAACAAAGAGCTGAAACACTTCACTTTGAGCGAACTTTCAAGCAAATTGAGGAAAATACGATTCTGAATCTGACATTATATTTGAAAAATTCAACAATCACATGTCCAAAGGCACGAAGACATTATCGGAGTGGGGATCGGGTAAAATAGACTGAAACTTGGGTTTACGTGATTGATTTGTGGAGTTCCAAAATGCATCAGAATTCTGAAACAACACGTAAAATGCTACAGCAGACGCCAGAAATAGTCCTGCTAGCAACAAGTAAATCTGCCACTCTACACACACACTCACAGGTAAACAACACAAGTCAGCAGCTTCATCACACATTGCACAACATAATGTATAAATGGGGAAAAAATCACATCCCCCGTGACAGTATTTTCAGATTTTCATTATTACTTATTAATTCACTTTCTCTTTCATGAGATCTGCCATGAATGAGGGACACTGAATAGGTTGCATGTGATTTTTTCCCTTATGTATGTGTAGGGAGGAGAAGATAGATGGAGACCTTTCCAGTCGGCAGGAACGTTTAGCTTTGTCACCACCGCGCCCCATTCATCCGAAGTAGTAAGTACTACCCTATAGGACGAACCATATCAACATAAAATTACATAAAAACCAACCACAACTACCCCTATTTTTCGGAGGAATAGAGTTGGATAAACATTTCTAGCCCTGGGTTACAAAAATCACAAAAAAAGCTTGGAAGCCACTATAGGACTTGCAACAAGGCTTACATCTCGGCATATCGCAAACCAACAGGAACTGAAACTAGGTGAGGATGTAAAAAGTCACTTCATTACCAACCGAGCACGCTCATAGGTAGTCAGAATGGGATTGGATCTCCTATCCCCAACTCTATCCCCCCACTCAGTATTTGCCACGTGTCCATTTTTTTCCTTCACCTAAAATTTTAAAATGATTTTCCTATTTTCACATATGTAACTTATGGACCCATGGCAAATATTGAGTGGGGGACAGAAGATCGAAATCTGTCAGAACGGCCTTTTATATCAACAGATAGGGTGCAAATTCACCCCTAATGAAATTTGGAATATTAATTTTTCCTTGACCTCGGCATAAGAAAACCTAGTCTACCAAACATTTAATTCTCTCTCAGTTCCACCCTTCACATTGAAAACATAGTTAACATCAAGCAAAAGAGTTAAACTGAAACTGGGAAAAATGTTTAAGAGATTAGGCCATTAGGCAGCTATCCAACACGATGGTGAACATCGAAAGAAAAACTCATTATGGGTGAAATTGGTATTTTCGGATTACAGAAGGGCAGAAAGCACATCATCTTTCTAATGGTAGAGTAAATTGTATGAGCACATGTACATCAATAGGTGTATGACGCATCAACATATGACTTGATAATTATAAAGGAGCACAGAAAAAGAAACTGCTTAACTAGTTCTAGCACTATTATTAGTATTATGGATGAGAACAGACATGAAAACACAAAACCTGTTTAATACAGCGCATATATAACAATATAAGACTTTTTGTGTCCTAATGATATGTTTAAATATATGGTGTCTCATCAGCTTGAGAATCCACTAAATAATTGTTCTATCATATAAAAAATCAGGAATCCAAGATGAACATACCGTAGATTGGGACAGAAATCGAGAGATGTGATTCTTGTACCCAGATGTAGCCTTCTGCTCCAGTGACTCACTTCCATTTTCTTTACTTCAGCTACACACAAATCCCCGTCTTTGCTTCCTCTACAATCAACAATATACGCATTAAAAAATATAGTCCACTGACATAAGCTCATGAAAAAAAAGCTTTCTTTCTGGTGTCATTCAAATCTATTGACTACATATTGAACAACAAAGAAGCTCATTCGACTTGAATATTCATTGCCAGACTTTCCCACCACTATGCTAGTCATTTCAGAAATCAGCCAAGGTTCCTTCATTTATCAAATTTTACAATAAGTCACATTTTCGGCCCTCCAAAAAGTATGTTCTAATATCGTTGAAGCATGCCAGAAAAGCCCGACTTTGCAAAGATATATAATACCTAGCAATTTATTGATCTGGACCACTCAAGTATGTGGCCAGTTTGATCAATGTCAATATAAAATTATAAATACAGGGATTCACCCCCTAATAAGATAAGAAAAAGAATTATATGGAAGGTCGATAAGTATTTTACTTTGTTTTACATTGACGATGATCAAAAATCAGTTTAATACATGACAAAAATTGCCAGTCAAAATTTTAGTTATTTTATTGGTTTCTGTTAAAATCGACTTTTTGTTTCACTTCAGTGAAGTTTGAGTACTTTTACGAAGAAACATGAAGGGCTATCTATTGTACTATTTAAACATGTTAAGGTTCCTCTATTAATTCCAAAGTAAACCAACATCCATATCAAAAAAATACAGCAAAACAAAGATTCTCATGTTTTAATTGGTTAATAAAAAACGAATGAATGGACAAAAAAGGCATCAAAAGAGAATTCAAAAAGAAAGCTAATTGTATATGGTAAGAGCTTACAGAGCAAGATATTTCCCATCCAGGCTGACAGACATTATACAGGCAGGTTTTTTAAGCAGCCTTTTATACCCAATTTTCTTCCATGTGCTTATATCATAAACCACAGTGATAGCTTTATCACCTGATTGAACAATATTATACCCGTAAATTAATATATATGTCTTCTATGAAAGGATTAATCATTATTTGTTCAGTACATCGAGGAAATGAGTATACCTCTCTGAACAGCACAAAATAAAAATGGCTTAGTCCCATCCTTGGAAAATCGACATAACTCTATCTTATCCCCCTACATGGAAAAAGCGCACCATGAAACATTGACATTGGCAAAAAAACACGCATCATATCTCAAGAATAAATAGCTCACCGAGTCGCGTGTTAAAGTTGTAAGAGGTACACCGTCTTCTATATTCCATATTCTTGCAGAACCATCAGAAGATGTTGAGGCTAAAAATGCAGAATCTAGGCTAGAAGACAGAAGAAAATTCCCAAACAATTCAAACCAAGGATTGGATTCCATACACATGAACTAAATTAAATAAATTATCAATTCAAACTTCAAACAAGAGGACAAAATGACAAATTTTTCAAATTTTCATACAGTTTCACATATGAGGTATCTGATAAAGGTTTCAATAAGCCAAAAGCACTTGTATTTCCAAAATTTAGATACAGAAAAGTGACTTCTAGAAAGAGCAATAAACGAAATTACACACTTTCATCCGAAAACAGCGAATTGAATTCCAAAGTCAAGTGACATGTATAATATAACAGTTGCAAATGAATAGAGCAAAATATCATTTTTCTTTTTATATGTACATCACATGAATTTGTACACATAACTTTATCTCAAGACCACACAGATTTACATTAGTAATAAAATATAAGACAGAAAACTAACCTAATATCCATGTCGTTGAACGATTTGTGTGCTTTTGGTTCTTCTGAGATGATGCGAAGGCTCGGCCATTCTAGAATTCTGAGACATCCATCCTATAGTTCATTATACAGAAACATAAATTCCTCATGTAAAACGACGTTTGTACATTTCAAAAGAAATTATATGAATAAAATGTGTATGAATTCCATAAATAATGAAGCACGGGTTATAGATCACCATTCCGCCAGTTGCAAATCGAGATCCATCAACACTAAAGGCTAAGCAGTTCTGGGGCCCAACACTTTGAAGAGCAGGTAATTCTTTGGCCAGAAGCCTTATATGTGTTTCTTCGCCTTGCAATTCAAAGAGTCTGCACATAGCAGTTAAACAAACTCGATAGTCAATACTTATACCATCATAAGGTCAAAGAATATTCAACAGGTAATAAACAGAGTAAATTAAGCAAGTTCCATTCCACAGCACAAATAGAACTTCGTATTGAACTAATTCAACCTAAACAACAACATTGATTATCGTCCTTGAAAAAACATAACTAAATCATCTGAATCTTTGATGAGCTTTTGGACTCTCACATTCACGCAGGAGACCTATGAAATTATGTAGACCATCAGATGCACCAATCTTCATTGATTGCTTAATGAAAGTTGGAAACTCGTTTCCTATTGAATGAACTGTTTCAGGAAAATTAGCTTCCAATTTCTAACTACAAGAACTCTTCCAGGTCAAACTTTCTTCTTCATATTAAAGCTCTCAAATGATAATTTGCAAATTCTTCACATCATCTTGTTTTCTACATCGTTTTTTCAATGTTTTCAATAGGCTACCGTGTTATACTTCTATGCTCCAAAGGAGATAAAATATATAAAACATTTATTTAGTTTTACATGTTTATAAATATATCTATATATCACACATCAATTTCTATTTCCTACATTCTTAAGAAGTGGCATTTCTAATTATCCATTTCCATTTTCATGCTACATAGAAAATGGCAATTTGTATCCTAACCTGGTTAATGCTCCCTCCAGTTCCTTGCAATAGTCATTTTTAAGCTTTTCACCAAAACCAATAAGAAATTTATTACACAAATAAAATGACTAATTTATCCTTCTTACTTCATACTGAAATCAGCTTGCTCATTAGTTACCAACTTATAATTTCACCAATACTTGATCACTTTCCTAATCAATACAAGGGTAAAAAGGAAAAAAGGTGAATTTCATTGATAAGCAAAATCGACAATTTGAAGGAACCAAAACAAAACTAAAAAGACAAGTAAAGGAACCGGAAGGAGTATTACCCTACTGCTCAACACCGACTCAAACTGTAAAAAACCTAAGTCAACCTAACCATGAAGCAGAACATACTTAGCCAATAACAGCTGTACACTAGTTATAGAAGTATCTCTCTCTGACTTAGGCAGAGTCTAATTGATGGACCTAGGTTATTTGGCTCTTGTTTTGAATTATTTTCATAAGTCACAGAGACTGGGCTAGCCAGCTATGACAAGTATTTGGAAACTCAATTCAAAAGAACCAACTCACCATATTCTGAATATTAAACACTGTTACACGGTATTCAAAATTTTTGGAAGAACTAGGGATTCATCAAGGACTATAAATTTTAAAACAACAAAATAGATAGATACTCACTTGCAGCCAGCTTTGGTTGTAGAGCATACAAAATGATCTCCACTCGGATGCACGGCAATTGTTACTATATCACCTTCAGTTTGCTCAAGCACATAAGTAGCCTGTAAAACGAAAAAACCCCTTATAAAAGCAAACCCTAATAAATCCCCGGAGAAAAACAAAGAAGCAAAGTTTAATAATTCCCAAAATTGATAGAGAGAAAAAAAATATACCAGAGGAGAAGGAGAGAGCGACGTAGTATTGGGATCGAAGGAGAAAATTTCGAGTACAGAAGATGAGGAAGAAGACGACTTTGCCAAGACCGCAAAATTAACATTGCAGGGTCTACGAATCCAAGACCCACAGGTTACCGTTCCCTTTGCTGCCTCCATTAGCCCTACACTTTCTCAACAGATGGATAGATAGAGAGCAATTTTCAATTAATTTACGTGCAGAGAAAGAGTATATTTATAGGCAGTTGGGTGGGACCTAATGGAAGGGGAGTTGGAAGCTTCAATGATAATATGATTTGATTTATAACGACGAACACTATGTAAAAGTCAACCATAGACCTAAACGGGTTTTGTATTATTGTCTTGCACTGGAACCAAATTGAGGATATTCTCTTATTCACCAAATGGTTTATATAGTTATTTTATTCATTGTAATCAACAGTTGAATTCTCATAGACAAAAATGTAAATAACTTGATAATTGTACTATATTAGTATGGTTGTTCAAAATAATGGTAAGTGGAAGTATATTTACGCGCCAAACTTCAATATTAGGCTTTGTTGTTGAGATCATAACACCAAATTAAGATTGATTGGGGATTTTTTTTTTTTTTTTTTTTACTTTCTGATGCCTAATTAACACGACCTTATATTAGTGACCGAGTATAAAGACTAATCTTAGAGGAATGATCTCAAAATTTGTTTTCAATTAGCACATTGTGAACATGAATGCTTCATTTATTTTTTATCTTTTTTGAGCATGGTATTTTGTGGTTGATCATCTCATTAATAATTAATTCTATTTCATACTAAATTAGTACTTAGTCCAAGTGGAACATTCACAAGGTAGGTAGGGGATTAGTGCTTGAATCTTGATACCTATAATTGCTTCTAAAAAATTAATAACACAATTGATTTATAACAACTTATATACATAATAATTTGTAAACAAGATCTGCATGCTATGTTTATAATTGGTCTAGGCAACGCCTAGGCGCAATTTTTAAGAACACCGCTCGATTTTTCCTAGTCTGGAGATCATAGACATATTGATTGATTAAACGACTCAAGGCGGGCACCTATACGAGCAAGGCGGATGTAACACCCCAAAATTTCTAAATTTTGACATCGACTTATTGTTACTATATTAAAGGAATGATGAGAAAATGTTAAAGTTCAGTAATAGTCAAACGGAGCGAAGTTTAACCGTCGGTCAAACTTTGACCGTAACTATGTATCTTGGGACTAAAAATTTCTGTAATTATAATACATGCAAGAAAGAATGTATAAGCTATTATGGAAGCTTATAATTGTATATGCATGTTATTCTTTTACGGAATTAAATTACGAAGTTATATGACGGTTTAACTGAGAAATTGTGATAAGTATACAATATAATTGAACTAAGGGCAAAATGGTAATTTGACATTATATATATTTTTTTAAATAAATACACCACCATCTCATCTTCCTCATACGTATCACTCTCCCATTTCTTTCATTCCTCATCTTCCTTTTCACCATTTCTTTACAATTTCATAATCCTTAAAAATTTCCGATTTCTTCGATTCGACTTCGAATCCATGTTAGAAATCGATTTCTAAGCCTTCTATCATCATCAATTTATGTAAAACAAGGTTATAAGAGGAAGAAATCAGGTGTTAAGTTTCGGATGAATAGTAACCCGAACTTGAGGTAAGTGATTTTTGAGACAATTGAAGTTAAAT
>CATIWQ010168298.1:0-16423 GCA_949673415.1 Euphorbia schlechtendalii | reverse complement strand
TATACTTACATTTTCATCGAGTGCCATTTCCAATTAAAGATTATTTGCGAGGATCACAGAATTTGCAGCCGTGTAAGACTAAAACGCCTACTTAGACAACACTTGGGGCCAACCTACCCTTGCTTGCTTTTTCATTTTTCTTTCGTTCCATCGTTCAAGCTCAACTGTAAATTGTGTGCTGAAAGTTGCCATCTTTAGGTTTCCAAAGGGGAAAAAATGCATTCGAAATTCCAAGTAACCCACTTCAATCCATTACCAGCTAAACCCACTTCTTTGATTCTGTTTCAAAGGGACTTTTGCAAGTTCGCCTACTCTCCTTTCAATTTCTCTGGGCGCAGATTGAAGTTCAAGCTTGTGGCTCAGTTTCCTCACAACAAATGGAAGCTTCAAGATATTGATGCCAGTAAGATTTTTCTATCTTTCTGTGGAATTTAATGATCTAACAGTGTGTTATTGTGGCTGCCTTAGTAAGTTTTATTTCAAATACTGGACGTAATTAACATCCAATCTCTAATAGCTGATATTCCCCCATGAAATTATTGAGAATTTTGAAGCTACGAAGTAATCTAGTCTTCCCCGTTTGAGAAAACTACAATAACATGTGTATTTAGGTGACCTTTTTTCATTTGTTCTGTGCCTTTTATTTATATGTTGAGTTTTGGCAGAGGCAGTGCAAGAAAAGTTGAGTTTGTGGCTGTCTAAGACTCAGAATCTTCTAAATGAAGTGAGCATACCACTTGTAAAATCGAGCGAAGTTGGAAAGCCTGATCCTGCTAATTCATTGGAAGCTCCGAAGCTGGAGGAAATATTTATGGCAGAACAAACTATTCACAGTAGCACTCCCAATGGAGTTCTCTCATTCGCTGCAATCGTATCGATTGAGCAATTCAGCAGGTAAAAGAATTTTTATATGATGAAATTTATTTTTGTGTATATACTGAAAAGGCATTTGCCAGAATAGTTTGGTAAAAGAATAAATAATCTTGAATAAGAAAGTAAAGTTGAGTAGCAGATTGATATTTTCGTTAATGGTGATCCATAACGTAAGGAAAAATGGAATAAGATGTGCAGGATGAATGGATTGAGTGGCTCTAAAATGCAGAAGATTTTTGAGGCGATTGTTCCTGAGCCTGGTTATAACAATGCCCGCAATTTGGTGGAATATTGCTGCTTTAGATTCTTGTCAAGGGATGGCTCCGTAGTCCATCCCTCCCTAAAGGTTCGATGGTTTTATTTTTGCAATCTTGTTCTCGAAAATATTTGCAATCTTGAGTAGAAAAACTAACTTCTTTGGATAGCTTGGCCACTTTAAAGTTGGGAATTTTATATGAAATTTTATTGGTCTTTAAACATGAACAAGCATAATAATTCATTGCAGGAGCCAGCATTTCAGCAACTAATTTTCGTAACAATGCTTGCCTGGGAGAATCCTTACCTTAAAGAAAATGGTTCTGAAAAGGCTTCTCTTCAGGTTTGTTTTCTCATGTTTGCCATCTTATTAGGATATTTGATCATATTTTATTGTTATCTTAATCTATTGAAGAATACTGCATTTTCGAACAGAAAATGTGAATGTTCATAGGCAGTTTGCTTCAGTATGCTCAAAATGAACTTGGACTGAAAATTGCAAACTGTTTTGCAAAGTTTCTTTAAGATTAGTCATTAGTGAGAGAATTAGAAACTAACGCTGGAGAAGTTTCTTCTTTCTATCTGTTTGAGATAGTGCAAGGTACTCGCTTCTCTTTAGCATATTTGAAAAGACTTGTAAAAGCGATTAACGGAAAAATTTGATCTTTTTTCATTCCTTCTTTTTTTTGCAATTCAAGGGAAAGCTTGTGGGAGAAGAGGCTTTTGTGCGCATTGCTCCAGCCCTTTCGGGTGTGGCTGATCACTCCACAGCACATAATCTTTTCAGGGCTCTCGTTGGGGATGAACAAGGAATCTCTTTGGGCTTGTGGTTAACTTATATTAATGAACTTCTCAAGTGAGCTTCTTTATGCTCTCTATAATCATTTTACAACTTGACTTGCACACTTGTGAAGTATTTTAAATGTAAAAACGAGTTTTTTTTTAGCCACAAAAGAAATTCGGATGAAATACAGATTCTTAGAACATCTTTGGCGCTTGAATTGCTAACAACCAATTTTACTTTCTATTAACATTATTATAAAATAGGAATCCATCGACCAAAAGATAGAGTGGTTGATGGAATTGTTGACATATTTGAATTAAATTTTAAGGAAATTATTACAATTTTGCATTTTGCTTCAGTGATACTTAAGTCTTTTACTTTTGCCTAAGTTCGAATCTATTTGGCATATCAGTGATTACTCTTCACTCGATCCTCTCTCTTTGTTCTAATGTTTATCAAACTCCCTCTGCTTTTTTGACATGATTGATAGAACAAACATATTTTTGCTCTATTGTGGTGCTCAGTTCATACTGATTTTAGTGCAGAGTGCATGAAGGGAGGAAATCTTATCAGGCTCGTGAATATCCTAATATTTTGGAGGAGCAAATTTTATGCATTGGTTCCAGCAGAAAGCGTCCCGTATTAAAATGGGAGAATAACATGGCATGGCCAGGAAAGGTCATTTTAACTGACAAGGCCCTTTATTTTGAGGTACTCATCCCTAACTAACTAGTTTTTGATATTGCACAGTTGTTACGGTTTCCTCTTAAAAAATGTGATATATAAATATTCACCTGATTGTATATTAATGGAAAGCTTATTTCTCTAGATGTAAAATTCTTTAAGTGACTTTGATAGTTTGAAGTAACATGAACGAACTCATTAAAAGTGTATGTTTGTAGCAAGATCTAGCCTCAACTTGTTTGGCTAAAATTTTCTGTTATGGCTTGCAGGCAGTGGATTTGCGTGGAAAGAAAGATGCTAAGAGATTCGATCTAAGCAGGGATGGATTGCAAGTGGAGAAAACAAAAGTTGGACCTTTAGGATCTGCACTTTTTGATTCTGCAATTTCTATTTCATCTGCCACCAAGTGAGCATCACCATAGTACCATACTTCTTAACCCATATTTTGACTCGTACAAATTTTTCATCCATGCTTATTGTTTCAGCCATTATTGTCATTCTATTTTGGCTTGCGGTTTTTTGTTTGAGTTGAGTTGATCCTGCCTCTTTAAACAGTTATCGAATCAGGGTTGAATCGAACCGAATCGTACGATTCGAATCGCGATTCTAATAACTATGCTTTTGTACGATTCACCCCATAGATTCGAATCGCGAATCGTTCGATTCTGATAACTATGCTTTTGCTGCCTAAGTTATGACAAATAGAGCTTTTTGGGCCCTTTGGTATGGCCAATTTCCCCATTTACTCCCTCTGGTATACATGTTATCCACTTGGTCCTTATGCTATGTAAATTGTTACTTTTTTTGTCCTTGTGCTATAAGTTTGCTACCCATTTGGTCCTTGTGATATGCAATTAGTTAACTTTTTTGGATCCTATGTAGTATAAACTATTTTTAACAAATTATCGTATATTATGTACTAAAGGGACAAAAATGGTAACAAATTGAATATCACCGGGTCCAATTGGGTTACATGTATAGCAGAGGGATCAAATGGGCAAACTGATCATACTACATGGCCGAAAAATGTATTTATGCCTAAACGGTACTACTTTCTCACTTACGAGTTTGATGACAATTCGAAACACGTTTATCAGATCCGAAACATGGGTGCTGGAGTTTGTTGATTTGGGATCCGACTCTCGAAGAGATGTCTGGCATGCATTCATAAGCGAAGTTATATCCTTACACAAATTCGTAAAACATTTTGGACCTGAAGAAGGCAACGAGTCGACGTTTCAAGTCTACGGGGCCCAAAAAGGAAACAGAAAAGCCACGGCCAGTGCCATAAATAGCATTACTAGACTCCAGACGCTTCAGTTTATGCGAAAGCTACTCGACGATCCAACAAAACTTGTTCAGTTCTCGTATTTGCAAAAATCACCCTATGGAGACATTGTTTACCAGACTCTTGCTGTAAATTACTGGGGTGGACCTTTAGTTAAAAAAACTACTGAGGCAGAAAATCGGCAATCACCGAATAATGAAATGTTAGAAGTTAGTAATAATGTGTTCGACATAGATGGCAGTGTGTACTTACAGAAATGGATGAAATCTCCATCTTGGGCTTCAAATGCTTCCGTGAACTTCTGGAAGAGCTCTTCGATAAAGCACGGGATTGTGCTGAGTAAAAATCTTGTTGTTGCGGACTTGACGCTTGTAGAGAGGGCCGCGATGATATGCAAAGAAAAGTTTCAGGTTGTTGAGAAAACTCAAGCAACAATTGACGCAGCAATGTTAAAAGGGATACCGAGTAACATTGATCTTTTTAAGGTTGGACTGTCATTTATTTCCTATTAACTTTTTACTTCTGGATAATATCCATATAGTTTATTTTCATGTTTAAAGAATGGATTTTTGGATCTGTCAACCCTAAACTTGTCCAAAATAGTCACTTGACACCATGAACTTTGAATGTGCTTGATATACCCCCTGAACTTGTTTTAACTATGTCACTTTACCCTCTCAATGCCACGTGTCAGTTTTCAGTTGGTTTGACTTTTCAAAGATGTCAATATTTTATTACTCTCTCTTCAACCAAAAGGTGATCCGTGGCATTGAGGGGGCAAACCGGTGCATGTTTTGCAAGTTCAGGGGTATTTGATACATTTGAAAGTTCAGGGTGGCAACAGACTATTTTGGAGAAGTTCAGGGAGTGATAGATGCATAGAATTGAACTTTTCATCGATGCAGGAACTGATGCTTCCTTTCGCAATGACTGCAAGGAGTTTCGAAAGACTGAGACATTGGGAAGAGCCACATCTAACAATATCTTTTCTTGCATTTGCTTACTCAATTATTTTGAGGTAGGTTCTTGCTTGAAGAAACAGCTTTATTAGAAAATTATTCTGATAAAAGCACTTTAATTTTTCTTGCTATATTTTATTCACTTTATACATAATGTTAGCCGGCCCCACCTAGTTTGAGATCAAGGCTTGGTTGATTAATTTATGTATATGATGTTTCTCGAGTCTTAAGCTTGCAGAATGTCATCTTTTTTGCAGAAATATGCTGTCGTATGTATTTCCGATGATGTTGATGGTTTTGGCTACTGGAATGCTGACGATAAAGGGGCTTAAAGAGCAAGGGCGGTTGGGCCGATCCTTCGGAAAAGTCACTATTCGAGACCAACCGCCGTCAAATACTATCCAAAAGATTATTGCTGTAAAAGATGCTATGCGTGACGTCGAAAATTATCTCCAGAATCTCAATGTCACCCTTTTGAAGATCCGTACGATTCTTCTTTCTGGTCAGCCTCAGGTATTTTTCCGTGTGTCTGCAAACTTTCTTGAATAAAGAAACAGTTTGGGTTGTTGGTTAAATCGATTACTTTCAGTTGTTTTCTAAATGCTGAATGAATCGGGACCCCCCCGAACTTGTTCCTAAACGCGCATTTGCCCCCTGAACTTTCAAATGTTCCAAATAACCCCTTAAACTTGCAAAAAGTGCACCAGTTTGCCCCCTCAATTCCACTTACCAGATTTTGGTTGGTTAGCTGACACGTGGCATTGAGTTGAAAAATTGGTGCACTCATTGCAAGTTTAAGGGGTTATTTGGAACTTTCAAAAGTTCAGGGGGAAATGCGCGTTTAGGAACAAGTTCAGGGGATATTGGTGCAGTAGACCAAACTCTACTTAACTAAGCTTGGAATTCCTTATCAGATAACGACTGAAATCGCAATGGTGTTGTTAGCTTCTGGCTTCGTTCTTCTTGTGGTCCCGTTCAAGTATGTAGCTTCCTTTCTTATTTTCGATCTCTTCACTCGAGAGCTTGAGTTCTGCAAAAAAATGGTCAAGAAATTCAAAACCTTTTTGAAAGAGCGCTGGGAAACAGTGCCGGCATCCCCTGTAGTTGTGTTACCTTTTGAAAGTACCGAGTCAACTTCACAAAATCAAAACAGAAAACTCCAAAATAGTCAACAAACAGAAGAAAGTTAGAAAATTAGCAAGCCTCTGCATATACACATCGTAGGATAGAAAATTGGTAGTGAATTATTAGTCAACCCGTTGATATTGATTTCAGCTGCCTTTGACTGAACATGTAAGTTGTAACCCTCTCGATTTTTTATTTTGTCGATGGTTATTGTGCATTTCACGTTTGTTTGCTCGTATTGTATGGAAATTCATGTACATTTTTAGTTTTTTTTTTCCTCAAATTATATTCGTACGGAACAATTGAACTGAAGAGTAAATCAATAGGAAATTAGCTGTTATGAAGCAACAAATTTTTAAGTAAAGAAAAAAACAAAAACAAAATACAAGATGAAGGAAATTGGCAATCTGCCATTTTAAAAATGAGAATCACACTATAATAAAATCACAGTAGCTGCTAAATCTTGAACTGCAACATAAGTGCCAAAGGCAAAGCGACCATCAGAATCGACCATCCTCGAGGTATTACTGCTTTACATCCACTATATGATGTATTGCATACAACCTTGTTATCATGGTATGAGCAAAAACTTTGATTCCTGGAACACAAATTTCGTATATCTCGGGTCAAGTTAAGATTTTACACCTTTTACGTTTTCCAGTTTTGCCTAATTCAAATGTTATTTTTTTTTCAGTCAGTAAACGATAAGGCAGCATTAAAATGTATAAAATGTTAGGAGTCATCAGGTTTTTTCCCAAAATGTATCGGTAATTCCCTTTCTTTGATCAAGTGATCATATTTCTACTAAAAAAATCGTAAATAATTAATAAGGGTATGCAAGGACTAATCTAAACTTAATGTCTTAAAAATTATGTATTTAATACTATGAAAATAACAAGAGTAAACAAGGGTATACGTGGAATAAAGATAGAAAAAGAATCATGAAATTTTGAAATGAACTCCTGTCTTGGGTTATCATATTTTGAGTAAATGGACTATTAAAAATAAACGGAGGGAGTAATATACCTGAATGCACAGAAGCTGATGATATAATCCGAAGCGGAACATGTTATAATACTCGTCGCGTCTCTATCATACGCATAGCTAGACGCGGCAGGGCAGGCTTGCTTAAAAATTCTCGAATAATTCGAAGGCACGCAAGCCACGGGATCCCCATAAGCTCCCCGACAGCACAACTCATCGGTATCGAACACATCGCAAGCGCTACGACAAGCGACCACTTTCCCGGTCTTGTTAGAGGTAACGGCGAGCTGTGACGGGCAATTCCTTGTTAAATCTCCATCGCAACCACCGACACTGCAGTTGCCTTTGCTGTTGAGAGGCAAAATGGATATCGGAACGTTGAATCCGTCGACGAGGCTAACATCGAAAAAGTCTGTGTCTCCGAGTGTGAACTCGGTTATCGTGTTTGGCGGGGCGCTTGGTTCGGAACAGTTTAGGGAAGTTCCGCAGCTGCCGGTTTGGCACGACCCGGTTCCTTGTTTGTCGAAATCGCAGCCGGTTCGAGCCCATATCCGGCCACTCCAGCCGGAAGTGGCGTTATAGAAGGCGGTTTGGCCTGGCTTCAGGGAAAAACCGTTCCCGCCGTTGTTACTACCTTTGGTTAAAATTCCGGGCCATATTGTGTCTTTGCAGTTGTTGTACAAAGTGAAAGTTTTCGTGGTTGTCGAAGAATTTTGCCCTATCCATCATAAGATTATAATCAAACATTTCAATACATAATACTCTACAATAGCAACAACAACAACCAAGCTTTAATCTCATGAAAAGTTAGAATACAAGTTGCAATCTGAAATATGGTATTAAAATTGTGTTTACGCTGAAACTGGCAGTTACCTGTAGCAAGAGCAATAAAGATAAACAACAGAGCAAGAGTTATAGTGGGATTTTGAGCCATCTATATGAACTTAAACCAATTGTCTTTCTGTTTAGTCAGTTGGGGAAGTGATTAACAAAGAATTAAACACAAGTGAAGGAGTTAAATATAGACAAGTGTAATAAAAGGAATGAAAGAATACGTGTTGTAGGGAGTGAATCTTACATCATATACAAAAGTTCTTTGCTTAATTGCATCTCCAACCCATTGATACCTTCCTCCTCTCTTTTATTTGTATTTAATATTTATACTTTTTTCATGTAATTAGTCAATTGTCTATTTGTTGTCTGATAAATCTTATAATCCTTAATTAAGGAATTACATGAACCAAGTAAATAATAATTTAGTGCGTCTGTACTGCACGGGTCGACTCTGTTAAAATCAGAGTGCACATGCAATGCACCACGCTGTATAAATATCACAATGAATCACTTACTTATGTTATAATACAGCACCTGAGCATTTGGGTAAAGATAAATGACTCTTTAATGTCTGATCATTGATCTTTTGAGGAAAGTAAATGGAAACAAAGAAGGGCAATGTTGGATTTGTTCACATTGGTTGCCTTTCTTCACCCTGACCGTAGAAAAAACCTTAATACTATACTTATAGTTTACCATGTTTTTTAGTTTTTGTTTAAAATATTGAAATCAGTTTAAATTAAATTTGGTTCAGTTATAAGTTAATGACCAATTCTTTTGGCAAGCTCGATGACCGGTAGGAGTATAGTAAGATATATTAGTATAATTTAAGTTGGATAAATGGGCCTAAAGCCAAAATAGTATAATAACTGGCCCAAAAGGGTTTAGGGTTCCACTGAAAAGAATAGAAACGCATATAAACGTCTTCCCCTTCCTACAGCTTCTGCGTTTCCACAAAGGACGATCGCAGAGGTAAGCACCAGCAGCTACAATCATGGTGCACGTGTCCTTCTATCGCAACTGTATGTTTTTCTTCTCTCTCGGCTTACCAGTTTCGTTTTCATTTTTCTTCAACTGCTTGTTGTGTTTCTGCATTTTCTCACCGTTACTGCTGCTAAGTAGTGTTTACAAGTGTGCCTAATTTGATTCGATCTTGGCTTACTTTGTTCTGTTTCAATCGCTTTCTTGTTTAGCTTTTTGGTTTTCCATGCCTCTTTTAATTGTTATTTTTAAGTGCTGCAAAATGAGGAAGCTAGAATCCCTCGATAAAGGATGATAGTGAAAATTCCTGATGTATTCAAATGAAAGAACTTTATCTGTGTATCTCGGATTCAATGTTTGTCTACATATGATTTTTTTCAAATATAGAGGCAGATGAATGTTATTCAACATAGTTGAAACATGGGATTTTTTCGGGAATTAGAAAATAATGATTTTGTAATTTTATTTGTGCTTAAATTTCAGTTTTCATCTGATTGTAAGACTTGGTATCTGTGAGACTGCATTCTTTTATAATTTGTTGAACATATGTTCCTTTAATAGATGGGAAAACATTTAAGAAACCAAGGCGTCCCTATGAGAAGGAGCGTTTGGATGCTGAGCTAAAGCTCGTTGGAGAATATGGACTACGTTGTAAGAGAGAGCTTTGGAGGGTTCAGTATGCACTGAGTCGCATTCGTAATGCAGCTAGAATGCTTCTGACACTTGATGAGAAAAATCCTCGAAGAATTTTTGAGGGTGAAGCTCTTCTGAGAAGGATGAACAGATATGGACTTCTGGATGAAAGCCAAAACAAGCTGGATTATGTTTTGGCCCTCACTGTGGAGAACTTTCTCGAGCGCCGTCTTCAAACTCTTGTGTTCAAGTCTGGTATGGCTAAGTCGATTCACCATGCCAGGGTGCTTATTAGGCAAAGGCACATTAGGTACTAGTACTCTACTTTATGCTACTCTGGTTTTGTGTTTCTTTTTTGTTGGATTATGTTATGTAGTATGCAAGCTTGTTGGATTTTTGCTCAAATATTATGTGCTTCTCTTGGTGCTTTATATTTTCATAGTTGTTAAAGGCGCAAGGCCCATTGAGGCGCAGGGCTAGGCGCATAAAATTTGAAAAACATATAGTTGCTTGAAAAGTGAAGTTAAATGCAATAACATATCAAAAAAGAACTGAGAGACATGTTAGAGGTACATATAAATCTAAAATTCACATATTGCATGAGGAATATCTAGACTTAATTTTTTAATTTAAACTCTTAAATTAGATGGAAAACACATTAAAGTAAGATAAAACTCTTAAAAAGAATTGTTAGAGGAAAATATATGCATAAATTTTACATATTGACTTAGGAATATCTAACCTAGAGTTATTTTTGTCTTAATAAGAATTGGATTAGGAATATTTTGCCTTGAATTAATATTGTGACTCCTAAATGTAGATGTAAAAAACATGTTAACGTAAATTTGAACTCTTAAAAACACAAGTGTCATTTTGAAAATGGCCTTTCTTGTGTAATATTGTTTTGCATAGTTGACGTTTATTATATACAAATTTTTCTGTACTATGGTCGTTGAGATTCTGAAGATGCTGTTATTGCTCATAAAGTTGCTTACAACTTACAAGAACTTCTAACTGGGAGGGGTTTTGTTTCCTTTTTGAAAGTTGCTGGTGTATATCGTAATTTTATTAAAGCAGTTTTTAGGGAGAAATGGTTGTTCATTTGAGGATCTTAAACTCAATAGAACTCTAGTCTTGCATGATTAATATTAAGTGCATATGTTTAACTCCAAGATTATTTTCTTAGACAGCTACTTAATACATCTTTGAACTTTCACAGCACAAATAAATTGCGAAGAGACTGAACAAGTTAATTTTGTTGTGATGTTTATGTTGTTGCCCTATATTAATGTGATGGATTCCTGGTAGGGTTGGGAGACAGGTTGTGAACATTCCTTCATTCCTGGTGAGGGTTGACTCGCAAAAGCACATTGATTTTTCACTTACGAGTCCATTTGGAGGGGGAAGACCCGGTAGAGTCAAGAGAAGGAACCAAAGGGCGGCTAGCAAGAAGGGTGCCGGTGGTGATGGAGATGATGAAGATGAAGAGTGAGCCAGTTAACCATGTTCTGTCATAGGTTACGAGTTTTGTCATAGGACATTTCATCTTCAAGTTTGAGATAGTAGTTTATGTTTTCAAGATATATGGATATGCTTGTTTGATTGATGTTTCAAGTTCTTTTGAATTGTTTTTGCATGTTGTTTCCGTACAAAAATTGAAGACTGGAACAGTAAGCTCAGTTAGCTATTACATTTAGCTATCCTGGTTGCTTTTTTAGTTATTGATTGTTAATAGCGCTTGTTGCCTATGACATTTTTCGACAGAGTTATTAACAAGACAAAAATGCAATGGTTGTTGAATTTCCTTAACACCATCTAGCAACTAGAGATTGATTTATCTCCACTTATTCCTATTCTTTCATGTACATATCTTTATTTTACGCATCGTATGCAAAAACAGAAAATAAATCTAATTTATTTTCTTTCAAAATTTTTATCATAAGAGGGATTATTTTCTACAAAGCCTCAGACAATATTCTTTCAATAACGCATAATAGAATGTTGTAAATCATCCTACATAAATTGATCTTTTCAAACACTTACCCAATTTTCTCAATCCTGAAATGTAAAAACAAGGAGGTGGGTATAGCAAGTCAATCAGAAAACCTCTAAAATTAATGGGCTTGGGCTAAAGCCCAAACACAGAATAATTGGCCAAGCCAACTAGTTTAGGGTTTACTTAAAATCGAAAAACAAGTATAAACCCGCTCTGAAAGCGTTAAACGTCTCTTCCCCTCTGCAACTCCTCTGAGAAGATCGGTAAACTCCGGCATCTATAATGGTGCACGTCTCCTTCTATCGCAACTGTAAGTTGTTTTCATTTCCTCTTTCTCGATTCACCAATTTTCTGTTTCCGTTATTCCTTAACTCCTTGTTGATGATATTCTGCCTTCTCATTGTTGTTGTATACTTAGGTAGTGTTGTGAATTGTTTGATTTCTATCTTTGTTTGATTAGATCTTGGTTACTATGTTCGGTTCCGATCTGGTTTGTTGTTTAGCTGATCCGTTTGGGTATGCCTTTTTTTAGTTTTTTTTGGAAGTGCTACAAAATGTTAATTAGAGGTAATCGGTGAAGGGTGTTAGAATATAATTCGAATTCAATGAAGTCATTTAGCTACTAGATGAATTTGAGTGAATGAACTTTATTTGCGTTTCTCAAGGTCTACGTTTGGCTATATAAATGGGTTTCTTTTGATTTGCTTTAAGAATATGCAGGCAGATAAATGTTGATAAATAGCTAGTTTTATCAGTTTCTAGTTTTCAACAACTATCTGATTGTGAGACTAAGTTTAGCAGTGACTGCATTTCTTTTTATATTTGGCTGAACAATCCTATTGTTTTTTTTCTAATAGATGGGAAAACTTTTAAGAAACCAAGACGTCCCTATGAGAAGGAGCGTTTGGATGCTGAGCTAAAGCTTGTTGGAGAATATGGATTGCGTTGTAAGAGAGAGCTGTGGAGGGTTCAGTATGCATTGAGTCGCATTCGTAATGCAGCTCGAATGCTTTTGACTCTCGATGAGAAAAATCCACGATGAATTTTTGAGGGCGAAGCTCTTCTAAGAAGAATGAATAGGTATGGGCTCTTGGATGAAAGCCAAAACAAGCTGGATTATGTTTTGGCCCTAACCGTGGAGAATTTTCTCGAGCGTCGCCTTCAAACTCTCGTGTTCAAGTCTGGTATGGCCAAGTCGATTCACCATGCCAGGGTGCTTATAAGGCAAAGGCACATTAGGTACTAATACTCCACTTTCATGCTACTATAATTTTGTATTTCCTGTTACAGGGTTTGATATGTTTTATGCATGTAGGGTGTCACTTAAAATTATTTATGCTTCGTTGCTTTATGAAATTGATCTGAGAACTAATGAATTTTATTATTTTAAATGCCCTTCCATTTAACACAGCTTTGTAAATATGAAGTTTTGTAACATTGCTTTCCTGTACTTGGCTCTTGAAATTGTTGTGAATTTTGTTGTTTTTCATAAAGTATCATACACAAGTTGGTGCTGATCAATGATTCAGCAATTTTAAACCGTTTGTGATTGGAGATCCTTTATGAACATGGCATCGTTCACTATGTATATTTTAAAATCCGAAATTGTTTTCAACAGTTAAATACATCTTTGAACTTCCGTTAAATATCGGTAAAGGGTTTTGATCTTTCTCAATCTTTGTGCTGTTTTGAATACCGTGCGCATTATCTTTAGCACGAGCAAATTGACCCTTTTTTCAGTGATCAACTTTTCTTCTTTCAACTCATGAATGGTACATAGAAGCAAAGCTTTTGCGGTCAGTCGTGTAATATGGTTGTTGTCTTATTAATATAGGATGTTGTTGTAGGGTTGGGAGACAGGTGGTGAACATCCCGTCATTCATGGTGAGGGTTGACTCACAAAAGCACATTGACTTTTCACTAACAAGTCCATTCGGAGGTGGAAGACCAGGCAGAGTGAAGAGAAGGAACCAAAGGGCGGCTAGCAAGAAGGGTGCTGGTGGTGATGGAGATGATGAAGATGAAGAGTGAGTTGTCTCACTGTTCCAGATAGTTTACATGTTTTTTTTGTGGTTTTGTTATAGCACTTTCCATATTTTCAATGCGAGATAGTTTCTTGATCTTCGAAGGGATAATATTGGTTCAGGAATATATGAGACAGCTAAAATCACATCTTTTAAATTGTATCGAATTCTATTTGCATTTTATCACAGGAATGAAATTGAAGGTAGAATTAGTCAAGGAGGGGGGATGTGATGACTTGATAGAGTTTGATTTGAATATTTTTTTTAAGAAGAAAAAGGACCGATATTGATGTTTAGTAATATTGCTTGTTTCGGTGTTGGGAAAAAGAACACTTACTCACCAAATACAAGACAGCTTGAGTAGAAATTCTTAATATATTCACGTTGAAATAAACTAATTTTGCACACCCCGTCGATCATATCAGGTATGCGTACTAAAAAAATGTACATTGAATTGAAATTAGTTTAGCTTAGCTCAGTTTAGACCAATTAGGCCATCATTCAGAAATTGAAAGCAGGTCATTTCTCTTGTTTAGTTATAAGTTATAACCAAAGTCTCTGATAATTTAAAATTATTGAATTGAAAACTGTTTCATATCTGAAACAAAAGTATGGACTACATTAACCATTTAATTTCTGTTTCTAGCAGCCATTGCTACGATAAGGTTGGCATGGGTAAATTACAATTAAGGTATGGGACCTGGTATAGGTTTAGTGTCTTGTATATAAATTTAATTGTTATACTAGATGTGATATCCTATTATGGAAACATTGAAGCCTTCAAATTTAACAATTTTTATCCACAATACCCACTAGACATTTTGCGAAAACATCAATTTAAGTTCATTCAATTTCACATTTTACAATTTTGTGTTTAGGCAAAGCTTGCGAGATCATTTCTTAGTTCGACTCACATCCAGTGAATAATACTTTTATCAAGTTTTTTAGAAAAATTTGATATAAAAATCAAGCTCCTTAAATTAAATTTAAGATTTAAAGTGGGGTCAGACGTGGATTGAACTTTATATTAGTATTTTAGTGTAATTGGATTGATCATTTTGTAGGATCCAGTAGGGTGATAAAATAGGTCAGAGGGGGGGGGGGGGGGGTGAATAACTCTTTTTCGATTTCACTATATTCTTCACAAGTATGCTTCTGAGTAAATATCCTTTACTCAGAATCCCCTTTTTATGTTTAAGTGTTTTAATAGCAGAATTGAATAAATACAAAAATAAAGCAGAGTAAGGAAATATGAAAACAACGATTTTATCCCGGTTCAACCTCTGCCTAATCCAATCCTTGGAATCTCTTGTCCAAGATTTAATTCACTAATGTCTTTTCTTCTGGTGAAAAGCAAACCCTTTACAGCTTGAGATTGAAGTTCGTTCCAACAATCTTGCCTATGATGAGCTATACCAATACAGGAGTACCGTCCTTTTGTATCTGAGGCTCTGAGCTTCGCCTCCCTTAAGTACCTTCCTTATGGGATTGTTAAGCTCTCTCACACTAACTTACCCTTAGCTTAGTGTGATTTACAACAGTTTATAAGTAAATGATTTTTATGAACTTCTGAACTTTGTTTCAGTTAGTTTAAATACAAACGGATGAGATTTGAATGTTTACTATGAGAAGGTTGAAAGCAGATTAAGAATCAGTTCACTCTTGAATACTTTTGCTAAGATTTGGAAACCTTCTCCAATGGCGAAAATCATCTTTTTACAGAGGAAGAGAATGTTTCTGTTGATTTTTGAACTGTTGCTAGGAATTCTGCCGTTGTCTCCCAATTTTGTTTCCGTTAACAATCCATTAGAGTACCTCGTCCAACTCTGATCCGCGTCATGCTGTGTTAGGTTGATTTTGGGGGACCACTTTATATGATAGTTGCATGTGAGATTTGCAGAGAAATTCTTGTTCCTGATTTTGCAACCACTTTTGTCTTATAGTGGACTTGGGGACAAAGCGCGCGGCTGCATTAAATGCAAAATCAGCTTTTCTTGACTTTTGGCGCTGAAAGACTAAGTTGACCTTTGCAGAACCTCAGAGGAACTTCTTAAGGTTCTGAGTTTTGAGTATTCTTCTGAAATCCTAACTACTTCTGAAGTGTCACATCTCTACTGACGAGTTCTCTACTGACGAGTTCTGTAGCTTCTGAGGTAATTTGTTTATGAACTCAGAACTTACAAAACTAAAATTATCTTCAGAATCCAACAAAAAATATCCCAACAATAAAAACCTAAAGATAATATACGAGGAATAGAGTAAATCCAAGCAAAGTTAAGGCTTGATTTTGATTTTTGAGGAAAAAATGTAATCAAAATAAGAAGAACAATGACGATGCAAAATTGTAAATAGGTTTTGAAGAAAGAGATATGAAAGGAGTAGAAGGCGGGTGATTAAGGTGACTTTGTAGATGAAGAGCTATAAATTTTAGTAAATTTAGTACTAAATTTATATTAGTAAACTGAGACAATGAACTAATTATATTTTGGTTATATAACAAAAAAACCAGTGTTTTAAAAGACGCTAGTCGGGCGGCCAGAGCTTCCGAGGATTAATCGGGGATCAATCGAAACCTAGGCGGGGACTAGGCGGATTTGTATTTTTTATAATTTTAATATTTATAAATGGTATAAAATAATAAATTTAAATAAAAGATAAATTTTATATAATAAAATTTTAAAACGGCAGTATTCATAGAATCTTAAACAATATTTCATTGTCTTTTAAAATATATAACACACAAACAACATTATAAATCAAACAATTCTTCTTCTCCATATTTTTGAACATCAATAGCTTCTTCTTTTTCATTATCAAAGTTAAAATTCACATAGTTTTCTTCATCTTCGGAAATGAAATCTTCTTCGAGTCCTTTACTACTTTAATCTTAGAACTCTTAGTCATAGGCTCACGTGTTTCTTCATCGGACACATCATCATCTCCACCATCAACAACCCATCCTTGTGCATATGTAGCATCATTAGAAAGTAGAACATCCTCCTT
>CATIWQ010168279.1:0-13007 GCA_949673415.1 Euphorbia schlechtendalii | reverse complement strand
TTAAATATTGGAACAAAGGTCGCCATGAGTGTACTTAACAATATTCAGAATTAGTTTGATTTTATTTTTAGAAAGAAAAAGAATTTGAATATCTTTTGTAACAATTATATGTTGCAAAATTGTTCTTGATTTGGCGTAGGAGAAATTCCAACCTCAATTGGCAATCTTCTAAGTTTGGAGCTGTTGAATTTGGGAAGAAATTCAATTGGAAACCCGACTCAACTTCGGGTTCTTTACTTTGCGGAAAACAGTTTGACTAAAGGGACCAACATTTGTCTTATATTTTTATTTCATACCATGTGGAAACAAACTTTCCGAAACAAGTAAATATAAATTTCCTGGTTTCGTAAATAGGTGAAGTATTAAACTTCATCATCAATGAGAAACTCCTAATTGATAAATAATAATTTTATATTAAACTTTTTATTGGACCAATATTCTCCAAAGTTAAAATATTTGGTAAAGTTGTAAAGTTTAACTTATGTCAACCATCTATTAAATTTGAAGGTAAATTTCAAAAACATGCCTTGTGTATTGAGATTTAATGCATTGTACACCTTAGACATTACAAAAATTAAATTTCAACCATTAATCTTAAAGTTACCAACAACTTAACCTTAAAGAAAATAAATCCCTTTTCATTTTACATTCAAATAATAAATATCAGCTAAACAATGTTAAAATTCATTTTTAATTGAAAAACAATTGATGAATTTATTTATTTTAGTTTTTTCGTAAGTATATAACTATATTATGGTTTAATATTTTTTAATAAGATTAGGGCCAGGAAGAAAGAAACGAGGGTGATATCAGTCATTCAGTGCTAACGCCGCTTATAAGCCTACACCCAAAGGCGAGCAAGGCCGTAGTACCATGGGAGACCCTCCCTTCCCCACTCCTAACAACCCCCCTAAATTTTATTATAAAAATAAAAGAAAAATACAAATTGTTTAGAGAGAAAAAAGCATAATATCGCAAGAACTAGCAAAGCTATCGAAACTGATAATTAACACGGCTATTAAAGTCATGATAGAAGAGACGCTGACAAAAATAAGGTATCTGCTACCACTCCGTGGTTGTTTGTGAGAGGCGTCCGTGATTAGAAAAGCGTCCACAACCATATCTCCTTCTCTGAACATGTGAGTTATCAAGATATGAATGTTAAGAGTGATTATTAAGCACTCGGTCTAGGTTGTCCTAATGAACCAAAGAACCAGATTGCTCCTTGTATGAAAAAGAGCTGGACCACATCTTACAAGTCACTCTCAATCCAATGATTCCAACCTCTAGCAGGTGCAGTTTTAATCGCATAGATCGTGGCCTCTAATTTCGCAACAAAAGCAAAAGCCATCTTCATATAAAAAGAAAAACCATAGATATAAACGCCATGAGAGTTTCTGAAGATTCCACCACAACCTGAAGGTTCTGGGGTACCCTTCGTGGATGCATCAATATTCACTTTAATCCAACCTTCTAGCAGACGAACCCATCCAACCAGGATTACTCTAGGGGCTTTTGGTAGCCGTGGAGCAAGACGAAGGCTTTGCAAGATGTTTAACTCAACCCTCGAATTCCAAATTGAACCAAAACCCATGTTGTCCATTCTTCGAAGAATTTCCCACAATTGTTGAAGTGAGAGATGGACGTTTGGCTGTTTGTCTTCGAAGATACATTTATTCCTTTTCAACCTAATAATTAAAATAATGTTCACAATTGTGGAGTGGCAAAGAACCTGTAATTAAGGGCTGAAATGATATAAAAGCAGTGCTAACCAAGTCATCAATCCAGTTGCGCTTCCGATATTTTTACCAAAAAGGGACTGTACCACTGTCCATATTGTTTTCGAAAAGTGGCAGCCAGCAAAGAGGTGGTTCTTATCTTCGCAATGTTGATTGCAAAGACCGCTCCTGGAAATAATGTTAATACCCTTTCAGCATAGCACATCTTGTGTAGGGATGTAGCCTTGAACAACCTTCCAACATATTATGGAATGTGATGGAGCGATCATTTTATGCCATACTTTTTTTAAATGGGACAAATATGATATTGTGGCCGCAATCATTGATAAAATAGCTTAATAGTGAACATACCATTGCTTACCGGTCTTTAAAAGCATGTATCTTCGAGTTTGCCGGATAAAGCATCACCACGAATTTGCTGTTGAACATCATCTGCTAATGAATTCGGTAGAGCTGACTACTCACCATTGACTAAAAAATCCTCCACCTGCTCACTCCTCTTTACCCGATCAGCCCTTGACAGATTTAACTTAGCTCCCAACGAAGGAAAAAACCACTCAAAATTCTAGAAACTCAACCTTGAATTAAGCCCAATGAACCACACAATATTGTCCTGAATGAGACAATAAACGTGTCTAACCGAATTCTAAATGCTAGAATAATTTATCCAATCAAGAGGCAAGTCATTCATTAGAAATCTCTTACGCAAACCATCAAAGAAACCTTTTCGACAAGTAATTAATTCCCAAGCCAATTTCGCAAACATGGAGCTATTTATGTCTTCGAAGTGCTTTATACCAAGACCTCCCATTGCGATCGGTTTTGTACAAGTAAGCCATAACACTGTAACTACCTTCCTTTGTCAATGCTACCGATCCCAATGAAGTTACATATCGCCTGTTCAAGATTCTTTACAAGAGAAGTAGGTCATTCGTAAATTTTAAACGAGTGCAACAAAGAGTTGCCAATTAGCGACTTAACAAGGACCAAACACCCAGCCATAGATAATGAATTCCCAATCCAACCTGTAAACGTTGAAGTATTTTATGGTAAATCGGTCTTAGGAGTAACCCCTTTGGAGTTCAACAAAACAGTGGTACCCTAAGGTAAGAAAAAGAAATCTCACCCATATTGATACCCATAAACTCCGCAATATTTCTTGCTCTTATTTCGTTGATTGAATTACTAAAATAAATATTTGATTGACTCCAATTAACTCGTTATCTCGAATTTGTTCCATATAAAGCATCCTTAATCACTTTCATATTAGTAACTGTAGCCTTACAAAACAGTATCATCTGCCTACAACATATGCGAAGGGAAGAGCATATCCATTATGTACCTCATCTGACTAAGATTACCTAAACTTGCCAACGACAAAAGCAATCAACTTTGGAAAATCCAAAGCTAAACAAAAGAGCAATGGTGATAGGGGATCCCCCTGCAGACTCCTATTGAGCAATGGAAATAACCACATTGTCCAATTGGAGTTAGAATCAAAATTTTCACCGAGCATACGATACTTCGTATCCACTTGATAAAAAATTTCAGAGAAACAAAAAACACCAAGAACCATGATAAGGAAATTCGAATGAAGCGTATCAAAGGCTTTTTGAATGTCGATTTCACTTGCTAAATTACCACCAAAGCTCCTTTGATTGACAACATTCACTCCCTCCAAAGCCATTGCAATGCTCTCATGAATTATTTGACTTTTCATAAAGCCAAATTAATTCTCGTAGATGATTCTATTCCCAATTTCCCTCAAATGTTTTGCAATGATCTTTGCTATGACTTTGAAAACAAAGTTACTCATGGAAATCAGTTTAAAGTCCTCTACTCTATCCGCCCCTCCTTTGGGTTTAAAATCATCAAGTTCGAATTTAAACCCGGCAACATATACCCCGTTGCAAAACCTGCATACATCAGACCGATTATATTCCAAAATTTTGATAAAATATTATTGTGAAGCCGTCTATTCTCGATGCTCTATTTGGATCCATACTCAGGACCATTTCCTTGATTAAATCTACACTCGGCTACTATGTCAAAATCCGATTTTCCTCATCAGTTACTTGTTTTGGAATCATCGAATGAACAAGTTGAGAATCCACTAACATATCAGAATCTGCTTGAAATAGGCTGATATAATAGTCGATCATATGTACTAAAATTTCATCAATGTTTGTAGTCAAAACACCATTAACCACTAATGATTTGATTCCTAATGATGACCGACGAACATTAGAAACCCTGTGGAAAAAGTGCGTGTTTATGTCTCCTTCCTTGAGCCATTTTATCCCGCTTTTTCCTTGAAGTAGATTTCCTTTTGACAAAGGTGTAACTAGAGTTGCGAATGAGCATTCAACTCATCCACCAGTAAGCTTTCATCCAGTATATTCATCGAAATTCGGTTTTGAATATCAAGAAGCAACTTCTCCCTATTTTGAATGTTGTTGTCCAAGTTTCCAAAGACCTCCCTATTCCAAACTCTAAGAATCGGATGCAAAGTCTTGAGCTTGAGCATTAGTAACTGACATGCCAGGAGAGATGGATAATTAGCTTGCCAATAGTCCATAATAAGTCCACGGAGGGATCCGTGCATAACCCACACAGACTGAAAATGGAAGTGCGAAATTCTATCCTCGCCCAAAATAGTCGAAAAAAGAATTGGGTGGTGGTCCGAACTATATCGAGCAAGCATTGTATAATTGTATGAACTACAAGTATCTATAAAATCTGCACTAACCAAATATCTATCCAATCTTGATTCCACCCTTTCAATAATAGCCCTATTATTTGTCCACGTGAAAAATGGTCCAACTGAAGTAGCATCAATAAAATTAGAGTCATCGATACACTCTTGAAATTCCCAACATGACCGGGCATTGGGAAGATTTCCCGTATTCTCATGGATGCCCAACACAGAGTTGAAATTACCCAGCCATACCCGCTTTCTCTCCTCAGAAACAATAGCCACATGAATAGAATCAAACAAGTTAGAACGAGAAATCAGATTTGTACTTGCATAAACTAAACCAAGATTAAAAAAGAAATCATTCTTATTTAATCGAACTTCTAAAAATTGATCTTTTTAGCAATAATATCATGTTTCCAATCATAACGTATCGAATTAAGAAACAACATTGTTAGAATGTCTTTAACATTATAATGTATCATGATAAAACAAATTTGCTTCCAAAAAGAGAGGGCAATTTTATCATATTCAACCCATAGGCTTGGCTAAACACAAGAACATAGGTTTATACTCCATTATCAAACTACGAAGAAAAGGCTGGGTATCAATGTTATGAATACCCCTACAATTCTAAAAAAGAACGATCATTGTTCATACCTTTCAGAAAGCAGTAGCGAACCTCGTGATGGTGAATTAGTCTTTTCGTTCCTTATTTTTCTCCTTGTCGCAATCTGCCATTCTCCAGCCTTAACACGTTTGATCATATCAGCCAATGATTCCCCTTTATCATTCAATAGATTGGTTATTGAAGAAGCTATTTTCCCCTCCACAAGCTCCACCACAAAATTTATGCCGTTTGGATTTTCAATGGACTCCTAAATAAAATGTTTTTCCTTAGTACCAACGAGATCCTCTTCATTCAAAAACTCATCTGAATTGTCACCGTTGTAATCTTCCCCTGAATGACTCTGACCTAAAACATTATCATCCCTGCATTTCTCCTCTTCGGATTCTAGGTCCAAGTTAAGAAATGGAGTGATCTCAGAGCTCCTTTTATTAAGGCTTTCCTTAATCTGGAGTCATTCCACTAATCTCTTTTATCTTGGCTTACTCCTGGTAAAGAATTCTAGATTCGGTGTAGGCTCCTTTACCGATTCTTTCGTAGGTATCTTTGTTGACGCAGGCTTTTTGGCTTTCTCAGCTTTCCTTCCAATTGTAATAGACGGAACCTTAGAGGATGGTTTGGTATTTTTCCTACAGTCATAGGAAATATAACCAATCGAATTGCAAATTTTGCAAAAAGCCAGCAGGTTCTCAAACACAAGCTCAATCCAAATTTCACTACCTTCGCGTTCCACCCTGTAGGGTTTGGGAAAATCTCATACATAGTTGTGTAGAGGTATATTCATTAATATATACTTGAGCTAATACAATATTGGAAGTAATCTTTACAAAATAGAACTTCATAAAAACTAGGAAAGTACTGAAAAATACTCCTAAACTATTCAGACTCTATTACCCCCCCCCCCCCGCGCAAGTTGGGTGGGTTTAGGAAACATAGCCAACTTATCTCGTAAAACTTGGAACCGATGCCGAGACAAAGGTTTGGTTAAAGCATTCACGACTTGATCCTCCATGGAAATGTAACGAATGATGAGTGATCGGGCAGCTATTCGCTCACGAACAAAATGAAAGTCAAGCTCTAAGTGCTTAGTACAGGAATGAAAAAATGAGTTGGCTGTCAAGTAAGTGGTTCTCAAGTTATCACACTAAAGGGTAGGAGCGGCTGCCAAGGGAAAACCAATTTCCCGAAGAATAGCTTCAATCCATGCTAGTTCCGAGGTTGTATTCGCAATAGCCCTATACTCTGCTTTAGTTGAAGATCTGGACATGGTACATTACTTCTTGGAAGTCCACGAAATCAGTTTTGTACCATGAAAAATAGTGTAGCCGGTTGTAGACCTCCGATCGATAGTATCCCCACCGCAATCCGAATTAGAAAAACCATGGAGTTGAACACTTTGTTGCTTGCAATATCGAAGCACAAAAGAAATAGTCCCATGAAGGTAATGTAGAATGCGTTTGAGGGCTTGCCAATGAGCCAATTTTGGTGCATTCATATGTTGAGCCACCTTTGTGACCGAATAACCAATATCCGATCGAGTTATAGCTAAGTATTGAAGTTTCCCGATGAGACTTTGATAATGAGTAACATTCGAGTATTCGGTCGAATTCGAAACATCAACCTTATCAACTGAAGCCGATGTTGAAATCGACTTTGCCAAGTCCATGTTCGCCCTTTTTAGCATGTAAGTGATGTACTTTTTTTGAGACAAGAACAAAACACCATCTCTCCGAAGAAACTCAATAACCAAAAAGTATTTAACCAGACCAAGATCTTTAATAGCAAATTTTGATTGCAAGTTCGAAATGAGATGAGCTGACCGAGCCGTATCATTACCAATTACTAAAATATCATCCACATAGATTAAGCAGAACAACACACACTAGTCCGTAAGTAGGAAGGATAGAGAAATATCCGCCCGGGAAAATTGAAACCCATAGTGCAGGAGAGATTCTGTTAATTTATGATGCCACATTCTAGGCGATTGCTTCAAGCCATATAATGTTTTTCGTAAACGGCATACAAAGTCGAGACAATTTTGATCAACAAAGCCAGGTGGTTGTGTCATATAAACTGGTGTGTTAAGTTCTCCATGTAGAAATGCATTGGAAATGTCCAAATGTGAAATCAACCATGAATTTGTAACCGCAAGGGATAAGAGCAAATGAATAGTAACCAGCTTGACTACCGGGCTGAATGTCTCATTGAAGTCCATGCTCGGTTGTTGGTGAAATCCCTTAGCAACAAGATGTGCTTTATGTCTATCAACGAAACCGTCAGGATTAAGCTTGGTCTTGAAGACCCATTTGCAACTAATCAAATTAGTAGCACAATGAGATGGAACAAGTTCCCAAGTACCATTACGAATAACAGCTGAAAACTCAGCCCCCATAGCCTCCCTCTAATGTGGAGATTTCATTGCCTGAGAATGACATGTTGGGTCGGGGGAGGCCGTTTGAATATGTAGGGCACGTGGTCCAGATTTACGGGTCATTGCACATGTGGTTGGTGGCGGAGCAGCAGTTGACGCATACAATTATCTCAAAGAACCATACCGTTGTTTGTCACAAGCTGGGGATGTGACAGGTGTTGAATTTGGATTTGGAATAGGAAGAGGTGGTGCAATAGAGGGTGAAGGCCGAGAGGTATGGTTGGTGGAGGTAGGCTGACAATTTAAGGTTTGAGCGTCGGGTTGGGTTACAGTAGGCTGGGTCTCGGGTTGTGCAGTTTGGTTGTCTGGGAAAGGTGCTGTTTGAGGGTGAAACGTGACTGTAGGGAAGTTGGTGGACGGGAGTGGATCATGGAGAGTGGGCCACACAAGCTCATGATAAGGAAAAACCTGTTCATCAAAGACAACATGACGTGAGAAAAAAAATTTATTCGAGGAAGGATTAAAACATCTATAACCCTTATGAACCTTACTATACCTGACAAAGATAGCGACGAGAATGAAAATCAAGTTTATTGGAAGTGTAAGGACGCAACCAAGGATAACAAAGACACACAAACACACGTAATGACGAATAATTTGGTTAAACCCCAAACAAGTGATGATATGGTGTATCAAACCGAATAACAAAAGAGGGTATACGATTAATAAGAAAAATAGCTGTATCAAATGCAAAGGACCAAAACTGCATTGGTAGCTTGGCTCAATGAAGTAAAGCCAGTCCAAGTTCAACAACATGATGATGTTTTCTTTCAGCATTACCATTTTATTCAGGGGTATACAGGCACGACATCCAGAATTGAATTCTGTTATTGTTAAGATACTACAGAATTGGCTTGTACTTGCCACCACCATTTGTTTGAAAACATTTAATTGAGTGACCAAAGTATTTTTCCACTAAAGTACGAAATTGAATAAACATCGCAAGAGCATCAGATTTAAGTTCTAAGAAATAAACCCAACTATATTTGTTGAAGTGATCATCGAACAAAATATAATAAGAAAAATCATCATGAGATTGAATAGGGGCGGTCCCCATAAATCCGAACAAATCAAATCCAAAGGTCCTGACACGACAGACTCCGAAATAGAAAAAGGTAAATGATGTACTAGCTAAAAAATCTTGACACAAATTACGACTAGAAACGTGATCCGAACATGGATATTATTTTGATGAAGAACTCTAGAAATAATAGGAAAAGATGGATGCCCAAGTCTCTCATGCCATAGTGTGATGGAAGTTGCATGAGATTGAATTGGAGCCAACCGATTTGAGGAGATAGTATAAAGACCATCCTTATTCTGGCCTCGAAGAATTACTTGTTTGGAAATCAGGTCCTTCACAACAAAAAAAATCATTAAAAAATTCAACAGAGACATCGTTAGATTTGGTTAGAGCACCCACAGATAGTAAATTTGAATTAGAGCGAGGAACATGTAAGACATTGAACAAATTTAAACTAGCATGTGGAATAGAAGAAGACCCAATATGACGAATGGGGAGTTTGGAACCATTACCAAGTTGGACTTCTTTCGGACCGGAGTATTCAGAATGTAGGTTGAGGTTTCCTAAATCATTGGTGAGGTGATGTGTTGCGCCACTATCCATGATCCGTGATTTATCTTGCGACTATACTGAGGTGAAATGAGAGGCTGGATTGGGGTTGTTTCAGTTTGTGTTGAGGCGTGGGGATGGACATTGCCTGGAGTAGTGACCCAATCCTTTGCAATTGTGACAAACTAAGGTAGAGATCTCTAGAGGCGCTTGTTGCGTGATCGAAACATATCCTGGCGGGCTTGGCCGTATACCTGCACCATAATTCTGATGTTGAAAATGTTGATGTCCTCGACCTCCATGTTGCGCATGGCCTCCAAAGGGAGCCTGCTACTCTCGGCCCCATTGCTGGCTGTATTGGGAATTACCGCGACCCCTTCCTCGTCCTTTGCCACGGCTGCCAGCACCAGAAGTTTGAGAGTAATGAGCCGTGACATGGCCAAGGTCCGCTGCCTAGCTTTTGTCTTTGCGCAATTGGCACTCCTCGGTTAATAGTAAGCCAAACAAGTCATCAAACGAAATAACAGCCATACGGGCAAGATCGATAAAATTCACGATATGGGCTGTTTGCATCGTTTAAGCCATCCAAAATTGCATCTACTAAGTCATCATCCGAGACATTATATTGCAAGGAAATTAAATGATCCGAAATAACCTTGGTGCGTTGCATATACTCGGAAATAGATTTAGTACCTTTGTGAAGAGAATGTAATTATTGTTTGAGATCGCGAACCTGAGCACAGGAACCAGATGCGTAAGTTGTTTCGAGCTTCACCCAGGCCTCACAAGCCGATTTAACTCCAACGACTTGAGACAATAGAGAAGGATTGATCGAATTTAATAACCAACTCAGTACTTGTTGATCCTGTCGCTTCCAAAGTTGATAGGCTAGATTCGAAACATTATTTTCCAGTACCTTAGCTAGAATTGCAGCCGTTCCATTAATAAATCTGACAAGGTCGTAACCTACCAGCATAGGAACCATCAGCGTCTTCCATAACAGGAAGTTGGAAGAGTCCAATTTTAGTGATAATTGGTGAGAAAGTGAGGGCGCAACTATGGTGGCTGTTACTGCCGATGATGAAGAGACAATAATTTCTGAAGGCGAAGAAGTAGTAGACGAGGTTGTACCAGTAGCTGACATAATTCCGATCTGACCAAGAGCAGAGGTCGTAGAAGCAGAAGAAATTGATCGACAGAAGAGGAGAAAAAAAAGAAGGGTCCTGGCGACAGTGATGCCTTAGCAGGTTCTGATTACCATGTAGGGTTTGGGTAAATCTAATACACAATTGTGTAGAGGTATATTCATTAATATATACTTGAGCTAATACAATATTGGAAGTAATCTTTACAATATAGAACTTTATACAAACTAGGAAAGTACTGAAAAATACTCCTAACTATTCGGACTCTATTACACCCCAATTGTATGTGGTAGCCCTATTGACAAATCTACATCAACAAGTATCTTGGCATGATGACCAAAGGTACCTTCGAGAGTAACTTTGTCAATCCGGAGAAGGATACCAAAGCAACTAGCGATTTCTGCCAATTTTTTGGGATCCCGGTACTCCCAAGGAAGCCCTTGTAATCTCACCCCCTCTTGTGCATTCGTTATGTCGGTGGTATAAGGATCAAAGTCAGCCATCCATAGCTACAGTCTGAACACCCCAGGCTTTACCATTGTATTCAAAGGCACGCCTTAGGCGCTAGGCTCACTAGGCGAGGAGGCTGGCACCTCCTAGCCCTACAGGCGGTGCATATGACAAAGGCGTGCACCTTTGTATGTGAGGCGCAAGGCGCATATAAGGTGCCAGAGAAGTAGTTTTAGGGTTTTTTATTTGTATCTTAACCTCTTAAAACTCTACTGCCTTTTTCCTATTTAGTTTTGAATTAGAAAGCCACATAATTACGTTAGTTTTCCTATTTAGTATAGAATACTTTAGTTTTCCTATTTAGTATAGAATACTTAAGTTTTCCTATATATTAAACAATACTAAACGTGTATGTATTCTGTTTAGTTCAGAATACTTTAGTTTTTCACGTTTAAAACTCTCCTTCTGCTTAGTCTACTATAGTTCTATAAATACCGATTCTACCAATCAATTTTCAATTACCAATCTGCCTGTATAACCAATTCATGGCTGCCTCATCCTCAAGCCCTCAACTTGCTGATTTTGGCCTGAGTTGTCTACTGTTGAAGAGTCCACAGATCAGCCAGTGATCAGTCACAATTCAACTTCATCATTCTGTTTTTTATTAAGGTATGCTCTGGTTTCATTATACTTTTGATTTTATTGTTTTCCTTTTTTTATTCCCTTGTGTTCTTTCCTAATGTAGCTAGCAGAATAGTTAAAGTATTATATTATGATGTGACATGTCATGCGAAATAATGCGAATATTTCAGTCCTGTTTCAGAGTTATTAAGTTATTGATGATATTATGAGAATATTTCAGGCTTTCAGCCAGTATTTCCAGCAGTATTTGGTTTATTAAGTTATTATGTTATTGTTAATTTGTTATTAAGTTGTTATTTTTATTAATTACACTCACATACACACTGCTTGTTTCAAATCAGAGTTATTATGTGGATTTCCAGCCCATATTTCCAGCTGTATGTGGTTTATTATGTTATTATGTTATAGTATTGTGCACATTTCAGTACCGAGTCCTGTATTTCCGTTTTCTAGTAGCATATTATAATTAGTTTGAAGTTTTAACTTGAATACAGTGAGTCAGTTACACAGTTTTTGTAATTTCAGATTACTAATTTCAATACATAATCTTTTTAATGTCATGATTTGCATTTTAATCTGCTGCATGTTAGTTTCTAAAAATTCCAGATTACAAATTTCAGTCAGTTTCAAATTTCAATATTCATTACTATATGTTAGTGACTCAGTCCTATTTATAATATTTCAGCAACTATTGGTGTCTAAGTCTTGATATAATTATGATTATGCTTGCAGTGATAATGGCATCCAGTAGCGGTAACAATCAGAATGTTGCTGGTTCTAGCTCTCCAACTATCGTTGCTGCTAGTGGAGGCATTAAAGATCCCAGGTGGAAGTATGTTACTTTGCCCGACCCAAACAACAAAAATAATACGAGGTGTAAATTCTGTAAAACTGTTTACAAAGGTGGTATTTGTCGAGCGAAACAACATATCATTAGAGGATATCGAAATGTGAACATGTGCCTCGCTTGCCCAACACTTGTTAGAGAGGAAAGTAAAGAGTACGTGGAGAAGAAAGATGCTTCTAAAAGGAAATTAAGTAGTGATGTTCCTTGTCCTGAATCTGATTTCGATTTTACCAATATGGACACATTTGGTGATTTCGAAGATGATATAAGAGAGGATTATGAACCAGCGGAAAAGCAAATTAAGAAATCAAAGACAAAAGGGCTACTTGACGTGCTTTTCTATGCTCAAAAGGAAAAGCTACAGCGAGAACGGAAAGGTGAAAAAACTTTGAGGCAATCAACTATGAATGAAGCATGCAAGAAGGAGTTGAGACACAAAGTTTGCAAAGCCACATCAGAATGGATTTATGATGCTGCGATTCCTTTTAACGCTATCAGATTGAAGAGTTGGACTAAAATGCTGGAACCTATTGCAAATTTTGGTCCTGGATTTCAAGGTCCAAGTTATCATGAAATAAGGGTTCCTCTTTTGAAAGAAGCGGTGGCCGAAGTAAATGGCATGTTAGAGCGATACAAAGAAAATTGGAGAACATATGGTTGTTCCATTATGGCCGATGGATGGACTGACAAGAGGCAAAGAACACTGATCAATTTTTTGGTCAATTCACCAAAAGGGACTGTTTTTATAAAATCAGTTGATGCTTCTAAATATGCAAAAACTGGAGAGAAGATGTTTGAATTGTTGGATTCTTTTGTGGAAGAAATTGGGGAAGCGAATGTGATCCAAATTGTAACCG
>CATIWQ010168250.1:0-22868 GCA_949673415.1 Euphorbia schlechtendalii | reverse complement strand
GATCACTTAAGAAATAAGCAACTTATCCCGGACCTGAATCTCTGTGTCTTGGTGGGCCGTCCCCCGGACGTTAAGCCTCACAGGACTCTAATTCCTGGAAAGAGCTAATCCAGGTGGCGACTCCACACTAAGAGACGGCGGATTCGGGTTCGAACCGATCTTAAACGTTTTCACCTTTTTTCTCTTTTTAACCTTTTTCTATCGGGTCCCAAACCCGGTGCTTTTTCTCCTTTTTCAAACACCCCGGTGGACCGCGCCTATGAATCCCGTGCGCTCTCGGCTTACCGCTCCGTGTCGCCCGCTCACAGTTAACCCTCCAGAGGCAATCATTGTCAAACAGGTAATTCACAAGGGGCACCAAGAGACTAATCCCTGAAAGATACCGCACCAAGAGGAAAGCTTCCAACCATCATCTCCAAAGAGTGCTAACCGTGACTGGGCAGGTATTATCTCTAAACCCTGCTGCTCTTTCAATCTTGGGGCCATACTGATCTCATATTAGCAGTTATCCCACGAGGGGCAGCTTGTGAGCACAAGATTTTTATGTCTGACTACCGAGTTCGATGATGAAGCTATAATATTTCCCTTGTTAGCTTTTCACATTTTGCAGGGTCCCGAAATTATCCGAAAATCATCTGTCTTTTTTTTTTTTGCCTCTTTTCGCTTTAAAAAGCCCAAACCAAGAAAAAGCCTGCTGCTTTATTCAATATCGTTAACGATATTGGTGATATCGTTAATGCTATTAGGTGAACGATATCAATTTTACAGACAGACCAAAAATCAGTTTCTGCATTATTTTAATCAAAACAACCCATCTACACCCCATAATTCTGGATTTCCTCCACCTAACACCCTGTCAACATGATAACAACACACATGGGCACTAGTTAGTGGAAGAAAATAATGCAAAAGGATTTAAGGGTGTACCACTTGTGTAAGTGGGCATCTTTTGGATTTAAGGGAGCCCATAAGGGCTGGTTTCTCACAAAAAGGAGCTTAGGAGGAAAGGAGGAGCTCATTTTTCTGGAATGAAGAAACCTGAAAACCTAAGTTAAACAACACATTACAAAATAAAGCTTTTTTACTAAAATTTCAAAAGGATTGGTTTTAGTATTTTCAAATTTCAAAAATCAAAGGAAGAAGGACTACTACCTCCTCTCTTCCTCTCTTTTTTACAAATCATAACTTGGAAGTTCTGCCTTCCCTCAAAGAGTACACCTCTACTCTTCGTTTTCTTCAAAAATCGTAAATCAGATCAAAGAAACAAGGAGAGCTTCCCGGAGGACTTCATAGACCTTGAAGAACGTGGATTCATGACTACAAGGTAAGCCTCTGAGTTCCTAGAGTTAGTGCTTACATTTTTATGCTGTTTGTTTTGAAGTCCCGTTTTGTTTTCGGTTTTTTCCATTTTTGCTCACCATTCGGTCTTCTACAATTTTCAATATTATTTTGAATCTGTTTGGATATTTTCTTAACATAAACATATTCTACACATCCTGATCTTTCTAGAATGCTGGTTTGCCTTGTTTCGCTCCGTTTTGAACCGTTTAAGTCCGGAATGACCCTCTAGCTGAGACCGTCCTGAGTTTGGAAATGCATCATTAGGGGTAACAAACCTTTGATTTGTAATTATTTATGATTTATATATGATATATTAATGTATTAATATGTCAATTAAAGATTAGGCGCGCGGTTGTATCCCCCGAGTTTTGTAATTTATTAATTTACTTTTCCGCATCTACTTCATGCTTGACGCATGGATTTACTACTTTCCGCATGCACGTTAAATCATGCATTTCAAACTCAAAATGACTTAAATGTGAATATGCACAATTAAGAGAATATGGTTTTCTGTAGATGTAATATAATGTGATTCAATAAGAAATAAGCAACTTATCCCAAACCCGAATCTCTATGTCTTGGTGGGCCGTCCCCCGGACGTTAAGCCTCATAAGATTCTAATTCCTGGAAAGAGCTAATCCAGTTGGTGACTCCACACTAAGAGATGGTGGATTCAGGTTTGAACCGATCTAAATAAACATTTTCGCCCTCTATTACAAACCTTTTCCCAGGTCCGCGACCCGGCTCGCATTCTTTTTCAAACACCTCGGTGGACCGCACCCCTCATCCTGTACGCTCTCAGCCCACCTCTCTGTGTTGTTCGCTCACTCCAACATTTTTGGAATGATAACTTACTAAATATGGCTATGTGAGAGCGACCCGTACTAAGATAGTAATATTGTTATCCAGGTTCTTATAAGTGTCATAATTCGTTTAACCTAGGTTTAGAAAAGTTATCCCATGTGTTGCTTTGCGGTGAATTATTGAATATTAGGGTATCTAGAACCGTATTTGTTGAAGTTATCTGGTGCATGAAATCTTCTTGATGATTTTACATGTTTTTCTCTACTATACTTGTTCTTAGGGAAAATCTATATAATTTACATTTTCTCTAATCTGTTCATGCATCTGACTATTCATTAGTCTATCATCCAAACCCTCTAGTATAAATTATCTTATTTCATATGTTCTGTTTCTCTAGTTGGTCTTTAGAACTGAATTCCTTCCCTGTGGGATCTATATCTTTTAAAACTACATCGAAACTGTGTACTTGCAGCGGTCACCATTTTTCTATTTGACAAGCAGTATTGACAACACCTTTTTGTATTTTGAACTTTTAACTTATCGGTAGAAAGGTGGGGAACAAGGATTTTGGCACCGTTACCGAATATAAGCCCAAAATCTTGCGATAAAGTTTTTGGCATCTTTAACTAAACAGCATTATAATCACAGATCCAGTGATTATACATAATCTTATTAACCCCGAAATCACTCTTAAAGTTAACTCGAAAGCATATAACTTGATTAATATAAATGAAGGAAGATGAAATACTCGTTATGACACATAGACATATCATAAACTTCGAAATAGAAAGTATAAGCAGAAAACAAAGTAAAGTTGTAAGGTATGCAAGTGAAAGCTAAAGTTGGTCTCGACTCGTATAGAACCTCCGTAGGATGCTATTCTTTGTGAATTTTGAATAAAAGAATGTTGAAGAATGAAAAATTTTATTGATAAGTGCTTTGCAATTACACTCATACAACAAAAGATAGAATTTATGTAGAAATATAGTGATCGAAATAAGAATCGAATCACTTATACATTTTTCTCACTAATACTTTGAATGTAGTGAAATCTAGATATTTTCACTCTCTATCTATACACGCCTACTATCTATTGTCATGCACCATGCATCACATGTACCACACACGAAATTGATTGGCCTTGAACCTTATTTATAGAGTGTGAAGGTTTGCGTCATCCAAATGAAGAGTCGTGTCCATTGGCAAAGGGTTGCATCACTTCAATATGATTGGATGCAAAGATTCATCCTCATCCATAATGGAAAGGCACCTTTTTATGATTGGTTGACTTCCAAAAAGTGTCTTTTCGTTTGGCAGTTGATAGCGGTTGATCGTTATTATCTGGCGGTTGGTAGTTGAAAAGAAATAACCAATAACCATCATAAGTCGTGACCGTGAATCACAAATCGCGATCATGAATATTGATTTGTAACTTTCTGCTTATGAAGAGTAACAAGTCATGACCATGAACAGGTGTCATGATCGTGAACCATGCTTTTCTTCATGTTTCTTCTTTACAACTTTGCCAATTTTTTACAACTTCAATCCTAAGCAAAATCCTTATATTCCATGCATCATTTTACATCTTTTTCACTCTTTTTACATAGAATTCCATCTTTGATCATTTTACTCCCAAGATTTACCAGTTTCTGCATTTGCATAAAAAATAACTACATACCACGTGAAATCTTTTATATGAAGTATAAAATGAACCAAAACCATATCATTTTATAAGTAAAATTATCATTATAATAAGTTTAATTATACACTTATCACACCCCGTTCAACCACTATAGTCCTCTGAACTTCTTCCTTCTGAAGAGATGATAGGAACGGATCTTCCTCTAACAGTTTCTCTTTCAGCATAGATTGCTCATCGGACTCTTCATTTTCTTTGACCTTTTCCTCCTAGCCTCAGCTTTGTCTTCCTTTTCCTCTACTTTATCCTCCTTCTTGGCCTCAACTTATAGTTTCTTGACCACCTCTTGAGCAATAGATGTTGCCATCACAAGATGCTCCTTGGTGTTCGAGGTTGGAGACCCTCCTAATGTAGACAGAAACTTCTTGGGTATCCAAGAGTGACTGTGAAGAGATAAGAAGGATCAAAGATAGCCTTCTGTTGATCTAGAGGGGGAGACAATGACTTCTTTTCCAGTAGCAAGTTGGTCGGATTGGCCACCTTGGGAGGAGCTAGACTTGGTGCTACTAGAAGAGCCCCTGAGGGCAAATGAAAGTCAACAGAAGTTCCTTCCAAGACCTTTCCATCCACCTCATATGAGTCATCCTCCTCTATCTTAGAGGTGCTTTTCTCCTTCATTTTTGCAATGAATTCCACTAGAGCAGGCACCTTCCATCCTTCTGTCAATGCCTTCATCTTTGCCTCAGCTGCAGCAATCCTTATATCACCAACAACCCCTTTCTTGGGTATATGAGTAAGACCTCAACCAGAGTTTGGTTTATGGCCTGGATCATATCATCCTTCTGATGATCATCTTCTGATACCACAGTCTCACCATAAGTTCTGGCCTTCTTCTTCTTCCTCTTCTCTTCCACTTTGCCCTCCTTTTCTTCCACCATTTCCTCTTTCTCCTCCACCTTTTCTTCCTTCTCTTCAGCCTTCTCTTCTTTCTCTTCAACCTTTTCTTCTTCTTCATCACTAGGGATGACTACATTCGGATCAAATTCTCCCCTTCTTCTCTTGGTTAGAACACTAATTGGCCTCCTATCCTCTTCTTCATCGTTTGAGCTATTTTGCTCCACAAGTCTAGGCACATACTGATATTTGTTCATAGAGTAGGTAATTCCTTGAGCCTTTCCTTCAGTGACTTTAGTAAAAGGTTTAGGAATTACCACAACTTCAATAGTAAATGCCTTACTTCTTCTTATTCTACTTCTTTTAGCCTTAGGGACCTCCTACTATTTCAGCACAGTCTCCTTCTACCTTTTGGGGGAGATAACCTCAACCCCTTTAGCTACTTCTCCCCTTTTGGTGGCCATCAACTCCTTTTCCCTTCTCTTCTTCATCAAATCCTTCTTCAGAGCCTCTTCCCTATCCCACTTATCCCATAATCTACCTTCTTATCGAAGGTCTCCTTCACTATCTCGCTACCTAAAGATCCATCCTCATCTAAGAAATTGATTTCATGGATGTAACTATCCTACTAATAAGACCACCAAGTGTGAAATTATAGTGAAGCATATGCTGCATGATGATTATGGGTCAGTTGACCTTCTTCTTCTCCACCAAGTGAAACAGGATGTAGTGCTCATAGCTTGATATTGCATTTACGGCATTCATCTTCTGAAGTAGAAGATGTGCCATTGCAAACTGCTAGTATCTAGGCTCCTACTGCATATGGGTGCTTATCTTCTCGCCGAACCACCCTTCTAGCATATACGCCCTTCTATCATAGCTAGTTGACTCTTCGCATCCTCTTTTGAGAGCCAACCCTTCATCTTTCAAATTCAACAACTTTCCAAGAAAAGCTGGAGTAATGGTGATTTCTTTTCCCTTAACTGTGGTTTTGAGCTCTTCATCACTCACAATGCATTTTTTCAAGTTCTTATAAAATTCATGAACAATGGAGGAAAAAGTAAGCTCCTTTAGTCTAATCCAAGTCCCAAGTTGATAGAACTTGATAATTTCTTTGAAAGGAGAAGCCTGGAAGAAGGCATTATCTCCTAAAAATCTCTGTGGGATAATGTTTGTTGGATTTCACCTGTATAGAATAGGAACAAAGGTCTTTTGAGGGATTTGGATTATGACTTGCTCATTAGGGTTCTAGGAAGAACTTGGTCTTTTGGTGCCATTTGGTATATCTGTAGAGAGTGTTAAAGGAATGTAGGATTTGAAGGAGCTCATGTGAATAGGGTTTTCATGAGAGATTGAGAGAATTTTGTTAAAGTGTTTTGAAGATAAACAGTGATTACTTATTTATACATAGAATTCAGAGGGGTAAAATAGTAAAAAGGGATGGTAATTAATGTTGACGATTTCTATATTTACCGTTTACTTTTTTATGAACTATTAGAGGCATAACTGAAGATAGAATGTGAACAGTTTTAACCTAAAGATTCTGCTTGGGATTCAGGTTTTTGAATTTTTAAATTTGGAGCGCTTCGCGGGCAGTTCTTTCTGAGTTATACTTCTTCTATGACATCCTTTACTTCTGATGACATATTTTTCTTCTGAAGTATTTCTTTTAAGAGTCGGTCCATCTTTTGAGGAATGATGTTGTCTTCTAAGCTTACTTCATATTGGATTGCTCAATCCAATTTCTCTTCTGAGGTAGGCCAATTGATCCTTGCTTAGAGGTTTGGTGAAGATATCTTCTCTCTGGTCTTCAATAGAGATATGAACCAACTTTACATCCTTCTAAGGACGTGATCCCTTATGAAGTGATTTTTTATATTAATGTGCTTCATTCTACACTGTTGAATAGGATTCTTTAGCAGATCAATCTTACTTTTATTGTTGCAAAGAATCTCTATGCATTCACTTTTAATTCCATAGTCTTTTAGCTGTTGCTTGATCCATAAAACTTGAGCGACATAGCTTCCAATAGCCATGTATTCTGCTTTAGTGGTAGATAATGCTACTAAGGTTTGTTTCTTACTATACCAAGAAACAATGCAATTTCCCAGAAAGTGACAACATCTAGTAGTACTCTTCCTTTCTAGTTGATCTCTACCATAGTCAACGTCGGTAAATCCTTTCAATGAGAAGTCTCCATTATTTGGATACCATAATCTGGCTTCTATGGTTGTAAGAAAATATCTCAAAATTCTCTTTATTACACTCAGATGCGATTCTCTTAGATCACTTTGTTATCTTGCATAGTAGCAGACTACATAGTGGATATCAAGCCTGCTTGTTGTGAGATATAGTAGAGAATTGATCATTCCTCTTAACAACTTTTGATCCACCTTCTTTCCTTCTAAGTCTTTACTGAGAATGGTGTTTGACGCCATGGGAGTTGACATTTCTTTTCCATCTTCCATGTCGAATTTCTTCAAAATCTCCTTGGTATATTTAGATTGATTGATGAATATACCATTAGAGCTTTGCTTAAGTTGCAGACCAAGGAAGAAGGTTAATTCTCCAATGATAGATATCTCAAATTCATTCTTCATTTGAGAGCAGAATTCCTGGCACATCTTTTCATTAGTAGCTCTAAATATGATGTCATCAACATAGATCTGAATAAGAAGTATGTCCTTGTTTTTTCTTCTGACGAATAATGTTGTGTCTATCTTGCCTCTGATCTATCCTTTTGAGATGAGAAAGCTTGGCAGTCTCTCATACCAAGCTCTGGGAGCTTGCTTCAGACCATATAGAGCTTTCTTCAACTTGAATACATGACAAGGATACTTTGAATCTTCAAAGCCACGAGGTTGCTTGACATATACTTCTTCAGGATGAATCTATTCAGAAAGGTTCCTTTTACATCCATTTGGTATAGTTTAAATCTCATATGAGATGCAAAAGCACATAGGATTCTTAATTCCTCAAGTCTGGCTACTGAAGCTAATGTCTCGTCATAGTCAATTCCTTCTTATTGTTATACCCTTGAGCTACGAGTCTTACTTTGTTTCGTACTACATTTCCTTCTTCATCGAGCTTGTTTCTAAATACCCACTTAGTGCTGATGATAGATTTGTTCTTTGGGACTGGGACAAGATCCCAGACATCATTTCTGGTGAATTGATCAAGTTCTTCTTATATGGCCATCATCCAACTTTCATCATGTTCTGCGTCTTCAAACTTCTTAGGCTCTATGATTGAAACAAATGCTGGGTGACTTGTCATTCTGCTGAGTTGTCCTCTGGTGAGCACCGGATTCTGAGGTGCTTCAACGATTAGCCATTCTGGATGGTCTTTCTTGGTTCTTATTTCTTTTGGTAGATCATGATGAACGAGATCCTCCTTTCCTACTAGAGCTTACTCTTCAACTTCATGATCTAAAAATCTGATCTCAGATTATTCATCCTTTATTGATCCTTCTCCTTGGATTGGCTTAGAGGCTTGTTTATGTGAGACAGAGTCTCCATCTTCTTCTGAACCTTTTCTTCTTCCTACATAGTCAGTTTTATCGAAATCTACATGTACTAACTCTTCTAATGTTGTTGTTCTATTGACAAAGACTCTATATGCTTTGCTATGTGTTGAGTAGCCAAGAAATATTGCTTCATCAGCTTCAGGATCAAATTTTCCTAGTTGTTCTTTATTTTTTAGCACAAAACATTTACATCCAAATGTTTAAAGTACCCAATTTTTGGTTTTCTACCTTCCCAAATCTCATAGGGGGTTTTGTCAATTACTGATCTAATGTTTACCCTATTTAGTATGTAACATGCTGTATTGACTACTTCTACCAAAAAATATTTAGGAAGGTTGTTGTCATTGAGCATAGATCTGGCCATTTCAACTATTATTCTGTTCTTTCTCTCAACAACCCCATTTTTTTGGGAGTGTGAGGAGCAGAAAGGTTATGCTCAATGCCTCTAGCGTCACAGAATCCAGAAAATAGCCTAATTTAGAATTCTCTTCCATAATCGCTTCTGATTTTAGAAAGAAGAACGCCTTGTTTAACTTCAACTCTATTGCATAGTCAGGAAAAGCCTTCATAGGCTTTGTCCTTACTGCTGAGTAAGATGATCCATGTATACCTGGAGTAGTCATCTACTACAACCATGGTATATCTATGTCTCATAGGCAAAACAGGGCCAAATAAGTCTATGTGAACAATTTATAGGACTCTTTTGGTAGAAAAATTAGAATTAGATTTAAAGCTCTTTTTGAATTGCTTTCCATATTGACAAACATTACATAGATTATCCTTTTCGAAGTTTAAGCTTGGAAAACCCTGAACAAGTTTTTGTTTGACTAGTTTGGTCAGAAGGTTCATGTTAGCATGTCCTAACCTTCTGTGCCATAGCAAAGATTGCATATATCTTCCTTAGACTTGTCATTTAAGTTAATTATGAACACATTATTAACTCTGGGAGCATAAATCAGAGTTTGATTTAACTTACAGTCAATGATAGAGCATCCTTTTGAGACAAATATGACTTTCCTTCCTTGGTCACATAGTTGTGCAACACTCAGAAGATTAAACTTTAGACCATCAACGAGAGAGACTTCTTCAATCTTAATTTCTGATCCAATGGTTCCTTTACCAATGATCTTTCCCTTCTTCTTGTCTCCAAAGCTCACATTCTCATATCTTTTACGTTCTAGTGAGATGAAAGATGTCTCATCTCCAGTCATATATCTTTAGCATCCACTGTCTACATACCAAATTCGTTGACCTTCTGTAGACCTAAGACTTACCTATAAAAGTAGATGGTAAGAATCTTCAAACCTAGTTTCCTTGGGTTTGGGTGCATCATAAGTTAAGTCAAGCCAATCATAAGAATCATAGAAACCATTTTTAAATCTACACATAGCAATTATATGGTTTTTCTTTCCGCAGAAATTGTAAAAGGTCTTTGCAGCTTCTCTAGCCATCTCTCTCTGCAGAGTTCTGGGAGATAGACAAAGATCAAACGGTTCCTAGATTGGTTACCTCTGAGGTATTACTCTTCTTCTAGCATAGGGATTCCTTTGAGTCATATTCAGATAACCTCCTTTCTGATGACTGCTTTCGCCATACCCATATCCATACTCCTTATAACTCCTTTACCTAGGAGTTGAGGCTTCACCTCGATAAATGCTTTGCTGAGGATTTTGCTTCTGAGGGACACTTATCTTCTAAGGATGCTTCTTCTCCTAGGGATGACCCTTCTCCTAAGGAAGCTCCTTCTTCTGAGATTCCGCTTTGCCAGGTAGAGTTATCTTTCCGGATAGATAACCTTCTACCAACAATACTTTTCTGCTGAGGTCGGTTGGATTAACTCCTACTAGGACTAATTCTTTCTTAAGCTTCTCAACCTCAACTTCAAGTTCTCCTTGCTTTTTATAAATTACTTTGGCAGAGTTATCTCTTGCTCTATCACGGATACGAAAGTCTTCAAAATCTTCCTCTAGAATCTTCATGTGTTTCTGGTTCTTTTTAACTTTTTTATAGATCTGTGCAAGTACTTGCATAATTTCATCAAGAATGTTGAATTTAGAGTTTACCCCATCATTTTCCTGATATTTTCCTTTTGAGGATGAACTTTCCATGCTATGCCATGACTCCACTGTTGTGTACATATCATCTGTAGCCATGAAGCATATTTGTGCAATTTCTTCATTCTCTGAAGAGTCTGCACTGCTTTCATTCTCACTGTCACTCCATGTTGCCACCATGGCCTTCTTTCCTTTATCCTTTTTGAGCTTTGGACATCTGGATTAGACCTTCCTGGTGACATTCAAAACAAGTTATAGGTTTTTTATTTTCACCTTTGATTTTTTCTTCAGATCCTCTAAACTTGCTTTTTGAGAAGTCCTTCTTCTGGAACTCTGACTTCTAAGGGAAGCTTCCTCTCTTCTGAAATCTTTGAGGAGTCTTTGAGTTTTTCTTCATGAACTTTTTGAATTTTCTGGCCATCATCGCCATATCCTCATCATCCTCAGATGAACTTTCATCAATTATCTCTACTCTCAGGATTATTACCTTCTTTGCTTCAGACTTTGCTTTCTCTTTCTTTTGAAAGCTCTGCATAGAAATCTTGTGAGTGATTAAAGAACCAATAAGCTCATCATACTTATAGGTAGTGAGATCTTGAGCTTCTTCTATAACAGTCTTTTTAGCCTGCCACTTCTCATTTAGACTTCTGAGAATCTTCTTTACTTGCTCCTCTTCTGAGAAGTTCTTTCCCAACCTTTTAAGGTTGATTATGATGTTTGTAAATCTTGTATTCATGCTTGAGATTGATTCACCTTCTTCCACCTCAAACAACTCATAAAGAAGGAGATTCTGGTTGATCTTGGATTCTTTGACCTTATCTATTCCTTCTTAGTCACCTCAAGCTTTTTCCAGATCTCCTTGGCACTCTCGCAACCTGAGATCTTGTTATATTCTGCAGCATCTAAAGCATAGTGTAAAAAGTTAATGGCTACTGGATTACTTAGTAGTTTCTTCATGTCCGAATCATTATATTCATTTTCAAGCTTAGGAGAGACTACCCCATCTACAGTAGATGTAGGAATGTATGGGCCATTGGCTATAGCTAGCCAGGCATACATGTCCTGAGATTGTATGAAATTTTTCATTCTATTTTTCCAGAATGTGTAATTCTATCCAAAGAATAGTGGGGGTCCAGACACTGAAAACCCTTCTAGGAGTATCTGTGTGGTCATGTTTCTAAGTAAATGCTTTATGCTATTTTCATCCATTTTGATCTTTTACTCTAGATTTGTTAAATCTATTTTGAGTTAGGCTCTAATACTAATTATTGGACCCAGTAGGGTGTAAAATAGTTCAGAGAGGGGTGAATGACGTTGAGTTTAGCTTCTAAAGTTACTTATGAGTAAAGATGCTTCACTTAGAATCCCCTTTTTAATGCTTTTACTGATTTAGATCAAAATAGAAATAAACAGAGAATAAGGCAAGGTAAAAGAAAGTGCAAACATGAATTTTTGTCCTGGTTTGGCCTCTGCCTAATCCAATCCTTGGAAACTCTTGTACAAGATTTAATCCACTAGTGGCTTTTCTTCTGGTGAAAAGCAAACCCTTTAAAAAGCTTGTGACTGAAGTTCCTTACCAACACAGAAGTACCATCCTCCTGTATCTAAGGCTCTGAGCTTCTTATCTCTAGAGTGCCTTCCTCATAATATTTCTAAGCTCCCTCACAATAACTTACCTCAACTAGTGTGTTACGCAACTGTTTTTAGTAAGATAATTTATTGAGCTTTTGAACTTTGTTTCAGTTAGCTCAATTACAAACAAATAAGAATGAGAAGTTTGCTAGAAGTTTTCAGTGAAGATTTGAGAAATTGTTCACTCTAATTGCTTTCATTTGTTTTGGCAACCTTCTTCAATGGTGGAAAACATCCTTTTATAGAGGGAGAGAATGGTTCCGTTGGATTGAGACCATTGCTGAGATTTTTTATGTTGTCTCTTAATCTTGTTCCCATTAATAATCCGTTAGAGTAGCACCTCCAATTTTGATCGACGCCATGCTGTGCCAGGTTGATTTTAGGACCCGCATTGTATGGCAGATCCATATCAAATTTGCAGGAATGTTTTTGTTCCTGATTTCGCAACAACTTTTATCTTTTAATGTGCTAAAGAATAGAGCGCGGCGACATTAAATGCGAAGTCAGCTTTCTTAACTTTTAGCACTGAGAGACTAAGTTGACATTTAGGAGTCTTCAAAGGGGCTTCTTGAGGTTTTGAGGCTTCAATGATCTTCTACGGTATTGAAGACTCTTCTGACTTCTAATTACTTTTGAGGTACCATTGTCCTTCTAGAATATCCTGGTGCTCAGAGGCAACTTGCTTCTGAACTCAGAACTTACAAAATTTATGACTTTAGAATCCAACAAAGACATTTCTCTTGTTGAAGGTCTGAAGTTCAATTTTCTGAGCATTTCTCAATTGTGTGATAAAGGTAGAAGAGTAATATTTGACTCAACAGGATGTTTCGTGATTAATATCAAATTTGATTCAACTATTCTTCATGCTCCTAAAATCAACAACGTTTATATGATTGATTTTTTCCCCCTAAAACAAGAAATTTCAGCTTGATTTCACAAGATGATAACTCTTGGATATGACACGAAAGGTTAGGTAATATTCACATGAAAAACCTATCAAAACTAATGAAGAAATTAATAGTCAATGGTCTTCCTTCTATCAACTTTGAAAAGGATAAGCTTTGCTCAGCATGTTAGCATGGAAAGAAGTTTTAGAAGTCATTCAAATCATTGAATGATCTCTCTTCGAAGCATTCATTGGAGTTACTACATTTGATCTATTTGGTTCTATTCAACTAGCAAGCTTGGGAGGTAGAAGATTCACTCTAGTTATTATGGATGACTTTACTCGATTTACGTGGGTGGCTTACTGACCAGTAAAGATGAAACTTTTAAATTCTTTTTTACATGATCCAACTGTATTATGAATGAAAAAGGAAGAAGAATCATCAAGATCAGAAGTGATCATGGAAGAGAGTTTGAGAACATGTTCTTCGAAGAATTATTTTCAATGCATTGAATTGATCACAACTTCTAGCTCCCTATACTCTGTAGCAAAATGGAGTTGTTGAAATAAAAAACATACTTATTATTGAGATGGCTAGATCGATTTTGAGTGACATCAACTTTCCAAAGTACTTTTGGAGAGAAGCTATTAACATAACATGTTAAATCCTTCATAAGGTTTTAATTCATCACATTTTGGAGAAAACACCCTATGATCTTTGGAAGGGACAAAAGCTAAATGTTGTGCATCTCAGATCCTTTGGAATTTCTTCTAAACACTAATGAACAGCTAGGCAAGTTTCACCCAAAGTTAGATGAATGAATATTCATGGGTTACTCAGAAAGTAGCAGAGCATATAGAGTCTTTCAAAAGAGGACTAAACTTCTTGAAGAATTTATGCATATAAAGATGATGAAGTTTGAGAAGTAATCAATGTGCTTGAGATTCACAACTCAGCACTAGTTGAAGATTTAAATAACATGATAATAAATAATGATCAAATTCAAAAAATCAACTTTAATGACGATCAAACTCATTAACAACAAACCTATATGGAGATTTAAGTGGCTAATTTAAATCTTCAAAGAGAGATTATGACTCATTGTAATCATCCCGTTGATCACATTGTTGATGATGTTCATAATAATGTGATGACTAGAGGTCAACTTGGCAGATTGATAAGTCATCCCACGTTCATCTCATTGAATGAACTGAAGAAGTTTGAAGATGTTGAATCTGAGTGACTAATAGATGATAGCTATGCAAGAAGAGATTGATTAGTTCAAGCAAAATGAAGTATGGGATTTGATTCCCCAGCTAAGAGAAAATTCTATTGAAAATGATCAAAAGTGGAATTCTATTGAAAAAGAATGAAAAAGGTGCAAAAAGATGCATGGAATACAAGGATTTGGCTTAGGATCGAAGTTGTCAAAGATTGGCAAAGTTACAAAGAAGAAATATGAGGAAAAAGACATGTTATGATCTTGACACCCATTCGCTTTCGTGACTTGTTACTCTTCATAAGCGGAAAGTTACAAATCATTATTCATGATCATGATATGTAATTCACTATCATGACTTGTGACGATTATTGGTTATCTCTTTTCAACTACCATTCGCCAGATAACAACGATCAACCACCATCAACCGCCAACAGAAAAGACTCCTTTTGGAAGTCAAACAATCATGAAAAGGTGCCTCTCCATAGTGGATGAGGATGAATCTTTGCATCCAATCATATAGAAGTGATGCAACTCTTCGCTAATGGACACGACTCTTCGTTTGGATAGACGCAACCCTTCACACTCTATAAATAAGGTTCAAACCCAACCATTTTCGTAGAGAGAGAGAGAGAGAGTGTGTGTGTGTGTGTGTGTGCGCATGGTTGTGACATGAATAGTAGGCATTGAATGAAAGTATGCGAGTATAGATAGAGAGTGAAAATATCTAGATTTTGCTACGTTCAAAGTCTTAGCAAGAAAAATGTATAGGTGATTCGATTCCTATTTCGATCACTATATTTCTACACAAATTTGAGCCTTTGTTGTATGAGTGTAATTGCAAAGCACTTATCAATAAAAGTTTTCATTCTTCAACATTCTTTTATTCGATATTCACAAAGAATAGTATCCTAGTGGAGGTTCTGTACGAGTCGAGATCGAATTCAAAGTAGAAACAGGAATTGTAGGAATTGACGACTCCCATTAAATAGTGGATACGGTTTGATCAACTTTAGCTTTCACTTGCATACCTTAAAACTTTACTTTGTTTTCTGCTTATACTTTCGATTTCAAAATTTATGATATGTCTATGTCTCATAAAGATTAATTTGTTTTGCATCATTTATATTAATCAAGTTATATGCTTCGAGTTAACTTTAAGAGTGATTTCGGGGTTAACAAAATTGTGTATAGTCACTGGATCTGTGATTATAACGCTATTTAGTGAGCCAACATTTTCGGAATGGTAACTTGCTAAATATGGTGATGTGAGAGCGACCCGTACTAAGCATAGAAATATTGTTATCCAGATTCTTATAAGCTTTGATAAGTGTATAATTACACTTATTATCATGACATTTTTAATTATAAAATGATTTGGTTTTGTTTCATTTTATACTTCATATAAAAGATTTTCACGTGGTATGTAGTTGTTTTTATGCAAATGCAGAAACTAGATAATTCTTGGGAGTAAAATGATCGAAAGTGGAATTCTAAGGAAAAAGAGTGAAAAATGTGCAAAAAGATGCATGGAACACAAGGATTTGGCTTAAGATCGAAGCTGTTAAAGATTGGCAAAGTCGCAAAGAAGAATCATGAAGAAATAACATTTCACGATCGTGACACCTATTGGCGGTCGCGACTTGTCAGTCTTCATAATTAAAAAGTTACATATCATTATTCACGATCGTAAAATGTGATTCGTGGTCCCCACTTATGACGGATAATGGTTATCTCTTTTCAACTACCAACAGCCAGATAATAACGATCAACCAACATTAACCGCCATCAACTACCAACCGAAAAGACACCTTTTGAAAGTCAACCAATCATGAAAAGGTGCCTTTCCATTATGGATGAAGATGAATCTTTGCATCCAATCATATTGAAGTGATGCAACTCTTCGCCAATGGACACGACTCTTCATTTAGATGGATGCAACCCTTCACACTGTATAAATAGGGTTCAAACTCAATCAATTTCGTGGTGCATGGTGATGGCATGAATAGAAGGCATTGAATGATAGTATGCGTGTATAGATAGAGAGTGAAAATATCTAGATTTCGCTACGTCCAAAGTCTTAGCAAGAAAAATATATAAGTGATTCGATTCCTATTTCTATCACTATATTTATACACAAATTCAAGCGTTTGTTGTATGATTGTAATTTCAAAGCACTTATCAATAAAAGTTTTCATTCTTCAACATTCTTTTATTCGAAATTCATAAAGAATAGCATCCTAGCGGAGTTTCTGTACGAGTCGAGACCAAATTCAAAGTAGACGTAGGAATTGTGGGAAATGATGACTCCCATTAAAGAGTGGATATGGTTTGATCAACTTTAGCTTTCACTTGCATACCTTACAACTTTACTTTGTTTTCTGATTATACTTTCTATTTCGAAGTTTATGATTTATCTTTGTGTCATAGCGAGTATTTCATTTTGCGTCATTTATATTATCCAGGTTTTTATAAGTGTCATAATTCATTTACCCTAGACTTAGAAAAGTCATCTAATGTTTTGCTCTGTGGTGAATTATTGAATATTAGGGCGTTTAGAACTGTATTTGTTGAAGTTATCTAGTGTACGAAATATTCTTGGTGATTTTGCATGTTTTTCTCTGCTAAACTTGTTCTTAGGAATATCTTTATATTTTACATCTTCTCTAGCCTATTCATTCATCTACCCATTCATCCGTCTATCATCCAAATCATCCAACTCCAATAAAATTCCCTATTTTCATTTACCCCGTAACTCTAGTTGGTCTTTAGAACCGAATTCCTTCCCTGTGGGATCGATATCTTTTAAAACTACATCGAAGCTGCATACTTGCAGTGGTCACCATTTTTCTATTTGATAAGCGGTATTGACAACACTTGTTCGTATTTTGAACTTCTTAACTTATCAGTAGAAAAGTGGGGAACAAGGTTTTTTGCTTCATTTCAAAATATAAGCCCTCTAAATAAGTAGAGTCAAAACCTTGCGATCAAATTTTTTGCACCGTTGCAAGGGAAGGCAAGTGAGTTCTAGAGATTAAATTGCTGGAGAACGGGCAATTATATCTATAAAAAATATTATTATTTATTTCTAATTTTATTTTTAGTTTTTAAATATTTATATTTTATTATTAACATATTTTTCTTGCTTATTCATTGAGTTTTCTTTCTAGCGTGTGCATGCCAAGTACTCGTAGTTCGGGAGAATGTTTGGTGTCTTTCGAATTAGAAATAGAACAATTTGAAGCATGAAAAATAAAATAAAATTAAAAAAGTTGAAGAATATGAAAATTTTTCTTGATTTTTTTATTTATACATTATCCATACCTATACTATACTAACATATGTTCCAAGGTATTTCAAGTTTGATGTTAGTGCATATTTTGAACAAATTGTTTCGAGTATGACCACACATTGAGAGTGTGAGCTTTTGGCACAACATTTAGCATTTGGTAAGGATGAGTTGTGAGTAATATTCAAAAGCAAAATTCCAAGTAAGTTTCTATATATATATATTTCAATGCAACATGAATCAGTATAAGTTATATAGTTTTAGTTTAATGCAACCGATAAGTTAGTAATGGAGTAATATCTAGTAGTGTTCTTACTTTAAGTTTTATACGTTATTCTAGAATACGTCCTATAAGTATTAAGTGTGTCTAAAGTGTTGGGAAACTATAACCATAATACTTTGAAAGTGTTCAATAAAGGATGAGGGTACTAAGAGTGAAAAATCAAAAGAAAGAGAGGATAACCAATGAGTTATGCAAAAGGTGAGGAATGGTACGAAGCAGAAACTACAACCATTCAATGAGTGAAAAAAGGAAAGTAGCATAGCATGAAAAATGGGTTCAAAGTACGAATCTGAACTTCAAAAACATATGCTTAAAAAATGAGAGAAAGTGGTATGGTGCATAAAATGCAACCACTAAAAAAAGGGGAGAGAAGGAAATGCCTTGAAATCAAACTTTCCTAGGTTACTTAAAAATACCTTGAGATCAAACTTTCCAAAGCTTTCTCCCTTTGTCCTTTATACTTTATACTATACTTGAGAGAAGGAAATATTCGAATAAGCATATAACACTTATATGAAGACGCAATTCGGTTGACCCTCCATTAAGAGAAAAGGTATGCAACTGGACTATATAAATTGCACATTACTAATTTGTGGGAAATTTCTAACTTTTACTTGAACTTTATGCAATGTGGGAATGTGATACTCACTACAATAGTCTTTCACCAAATGAGGTACGAACTTGAATACTATTTTATACACTTCTGTTGTGTTTACCTTGAGGATAAGACAAAAGTTAAGTGTGGGGTATGATAAGTGTATAATTACATTTATTATCATGACATTTTCAATTATAAAATGATATGGTTTAGTTTCATTTTATTCTTCATATAAAAGATTTCACGTGGTATGTAGTTATTTTTTATGCAAATGCAGAAACTAGGTAAATTTTGGGAGTAAAATGAACAAAAGTGGAATTCTATTAAAAAAGAGTGAAAAAGGAGCAAAAAGATGGGTGGAACACAAGGATTTGGCTTAGGATCGAAGCTGTCAAAAATTGGCAAAGTTGCAAAGAAGAATCATGAAGAAACAGCATTTCACGATCGTGACACCTATTCAAGCTCGCAACTTGTCACTCTTCATAATCAGAAAGTTATAAATCATTATTCACAATCGCGACATGTGATTCGTGGTTGTGACTTGTGATGGTTATTAGTTATCTCTTTTCAACTACCAACCGCCATATAACAATGATCAACTGCCATTAACCTCCAACCGAAAAGACATCTTTTGGAAGCCAACCAATCATGAAATGGTGCCTTTCCATTATGGATGAGGATGAATCTTTGCATCCAATCATATTGAGGTGATGCAACTCTTCGCCAATGGACATGACTCTTCATTTGGATAGACGTAACCCTTCACACTCTATAAATAGGGTTCAAACTCAATAAATTTCATGGTGTATGGTGATGGCATGAATAGAAGGCATTGAATGATAGTATGCGTGCATAGATAGAGAGTGAAAATATCTAGAGTTTGCTACGTTCAAAGTCTTAGCGAGAAAAATGTATAAGTGATTCGATTCCTATTTCGATCACTATATTTCTACACAAATTCGAGCGTTTGTTGTATGAGTGTAATTGCAAAGCACTTATCAATTAAAGTTTTCCTTCTTCAACATTTTTTTATTCGAAATTCACAAAGAATAGCAACCTAGCGGAGGTTCTGTACGAGTCGAGACCGAATTCAAAGTAGTCGCAGGAATGCGGGAATTGACGACTCCCATTAAAGAGTGGATATGGTTTGATCAACTTTAGCTTTCAGCTTTCAGTTCCATACCTTACAACTTTACTTTGTTTTCTGATTATACTTTCTATTTCAAAGTTTATGATATGTCTATGTGTCATAAAGAGTATTTCGTTTTGCGTCATTTATATTAACCAAGTTATATTCTTTCGAGTTAACTTTAAGAGCGATTTTGGGTTAAAAAGATTATGTATAATCACTGGATCTGTGATTATAACAATGTTTAGTGAGCCAACATTTTTGTAATGGTAACTTGCTAAATATGGCTATGTGAGAGCGACACGTACTAAGCATAGTAATATTATTATCCAGGTTCTTATAAGTGTCATAATTTGTTTACCCTAGACTTTGAAAAGTCATCTCATGTGTTGCTCTATGATGAATTATTGAATATTAGGGAGTCTAAAATCATATTTGTTGAAGTTATCTAGTGTACAAAATTTTCTTGATGATTTTGCATGTTTTTCTCTGCTAAACTTGTTCTTAGGAATATCTTTATATTTTATATCTTCTCCAGCCTGTTCATTCATCTACCCATTCATCCATCTATCATCCAAATCATCCAACTCTAATAAAATTCCCTATTTTTATCTACCCCGTAACTCTAGTTGGTCTTTAGAATCGAATTCCTTCCCTGTGGGATCGATATCTTTTAAAACTACATCGAAATTGTATACTTGTAGTGGTCACCATTTTTCTATTTGATAAGCGGTATTGACAACACTTGTTCTTATTTTGAACTTCTTAACTTTTCGGCAGAAAAGTGGGGAACAAGGTTTTTAGCTTCATTACAAAATATAAGCCCTCAGAATAAGTAGAGTCAAAACCTGGCGATCAAGCGTCATAATTCGTTTACCCTAGACTTAGAAAAGTCATCGCATGTGTTGTTCTGCGGTGAATTATTGAATATTAGGGCGTCTAGAACCATTTTTGTTGAAGTTATCTAGTATATGAAATATTCTTGATGATTTTGCATGTTTTTCTCTGCTAAACTTGTTCTTAGGGAATATCTTTATATTTTACATCTTCTCTAATCTATTCATACATCTATCCATTCATCCGTCTATCATCCAACCCCTCCAATAAAATTCCCTATTTTTGTTTACCCCGTAACTCTAATTGGTCTTTAGAACCAAATCCCTTCCTTGTGGGATTTATATCATTTAAAACTACATCAAAATTGTATACTTGCAGTGGTCACCATTTTTCTATTTGATAAGCGATATTGACAACACCTGTTTGTATTTTGAACATTTTGTCTTGTAGATAGAAAAGTGGGGAACAAGGTTTTTGGCACCGTTACTGAATATAAGCCTATCGGAATGAGTATAGTAAAAATCTTGCGATCAAGTTTTTAGCGTCATTGCTTGCGAAGGCAAGAGCGTTCTAGAGATCAAATTGCTGGAGAACGGGCAATTATATTTATGTGTCAATAGATTTAGTTATTTTCATATTTTGTTATTAACATATTTTTCTTGCTTATTCATTGAGTTTTCTTTCTAGCGTGTGCATGCCAAGTACGCGTAGTTCGGGAGAAAGTTTGGCATCTTTCGAATCAAAAATAGAACGATTTGAAGCATGAAAAAGTAAATAAAATAAAAAAAATCGAAGAATTTGAAAATTTTTCTTGATTTTTGTGTTATTTATACATTATCCATACCTATGCTATACTAACATATGTTCCAAGGTTATTTTGAGTGTTAGGTATTTCAAGTTTAATGTTATTGCATATTTCGAACAAGATGTTTCAAGTATGAACACAAGTTGAGAGTGTGAGTTTTTGGCACAACATTTAGCATTTGGTAAGGATGAGTTGTGAGTAACATTCAAATGAAACATTCCAAGTAAGTTTCGATATATATTTCAATGCAACATGAATTAGTATAAGTTGTATAGTTTTAGTTCAATGCTACTGATAAGTATTAAGTGGAGTAATATCTAGTAGTGTTCTTACTATGAGTTTTATATGCTATTCTCGAATACGTCCTATAAGTATTAAGTGTAATTAAAGTGTTTGGAAACTATAGTCATAATACTTTGAAAGTGATCAATAAAGGATGAGAGTATTAAGAGAGAAAAAATCAAAAGAAAGAGAGGATAACCAATGAGTTATGCAAAAGGTGAGGAATGGTATAGAGCAGAAACTGCAACCATTCAATGAGTGTAAAAAAGAAAAAGTAGCATAGCATGAAAAATGGGTGCAAATTACAAATCTTTACTTCAAAAACATATGCTTAAAAGAAAAAAATGAGAGGAAGTGGTATGGAGAATAAAATGCAACCACTAAAAAAATGGGAGAGTGGTATGGAGCATAAAATACAACCACTAAGAGTGTTTTTAACATCCTAGGTTACCTAAAAATGCTTGATAAGTGTATAATTACACTTATTATCAATATAATTTTACACACTAAACACTATAGTTTAAGTCATTTTTATACTTCATATAAAAGATTTCACGTGGTATGTAGTTATTTTTTGTGCAAATGAGATACTAGGTAAATCTTGGGAGTAAAATTATCTAAAATGGAATTCTATGTAAAAAGAGTGAAAAAGGTGCGACAAGATGCGTGGAACTTAAAGATTTGGCTTAGGATCGAAGATGTCGAAGATCAGTGAAGATTGGTGAAGAAAAACACAATTCACGACCGTGATAACAATTTGCGATCGCTAATTGATACACTTTAGAAGCAGAAAATTGTCAAACAAAGATTCACGGTTGTGACTTGTATATCATGGTCGTGACTTGGATGGTTTTTTGGCCAAATCTTCTTAACTACCAACCGCCAGATAAGAATGATCAACCGCCATCAACCACCATCAACTACCAATGAAAAAACACTTATCAAAAGTTAACCAATTATGAATAGATGCCTATCCACTGTGGATAAGATTAAAGCTTCTCAACCAATCACAATGAAGTGATGCAATCTTTAACCAATGAACACAACTCTTCTTTTGGATAGACGTGACCCTTCATACTCTATAAATAGGGCTCCAAACCTCACCAATTTCGTAGAATGGGTGGTAGAGAGAGTGAGAGTGGCATATATGGTGTTTAGATAGAGAGAAAAATCATGTAGAGTTCATTCGTTCTAAGTTAGAGAGAAAATGTTTAAGTGATTCGAATACTTGTTTTGATCACTAGATTTCTCTACCTATTCAAGCGATTGTTATATAAGTGTAATTGCAAATCACTTATCAATTAAAGTTTTCGTTCTTCAATATTCGTTTGTTCGATATTCACAAAGAATAGTATCCAAGCGGAGGTTCTGTACGAGTCGAGACCGGATTGAAAGTAGACGCAGGCATTGCGGGAATTGACAACTCCCGTTAAAGAGTGGATATGATTTGATCAACTTTAGCTTTCACTTGGAAACCTTACAACTTTACTTTGTTTTCTACTTATACTTTCTATTTCGAAGTTTATGATATGTCAATGTGTCATAATGTGTATTTCGTGTTGAGTTGTTTATATTAATCATGTTATATGCTTTTGAGTTAACTTTAAGAGTAGTTACAGGATTAACGAGATTGTGTATAATCACTGGAT
>CATIWQ010168246.1:0-17117 GCA_949673415.1 Euphorbia schlechtendalii | reverse complement strand
TCAGATATTCAATTATTCACCACAGAGCAACACATGAAATGACTTTTCTAAATCTAGTGCAAATGAATTAAGATGATTATATAAATCTGGATAACAATATTACTATGCTTAGTACGGGTCGCTCTCACATAGCCATATTTAGAAAGTTACCGTTCCAAAAATGTTAGCTCACTAAATAGCATTATAATCACAGATTCAGTGATTATACACAACCTCATTAACCCCAAAACTACTCTTAAAGTTAACTCAAAAGCATAGAACTTGATTAATATAAAAGACTCAACACGAAATACACATTATGACACATATACATACCATAAACTTTGAAATATAAAGTATAAGTAGAAAGCAAAGCAAAGTTGTAAGGTATGCAAGTGAAAGCAAAAGTTGATCAAACCGTATTCACTCTTTAATGGGAGTTGTCAATTCCCGCAATTCCTGTATCTGCTTTGAATACGGTCTCATCTCGTACAGAACCTCTGCTAAGATGCTATTCTTTGTGAATATTAAATAACAGAATATTGAGGAACAAAAACTTTTACTGATAAGTGATTTGCAATTACACTTATACAACAAATGCTTGAATATGTAGAGAAATCTAGTGATCGAAATGGGGTTCGAATCACTTATACATTTTCTCGCTAACACTTATGAACATAGTGAAATCTAGATATTTTTACTCTCTATCTATGCATACACTATGCATTCTGACACACACATAATCACTCACAATCCCCTCTTACCACAAAATTGGTGAGTTTAGAGCCCTATTTATAGATTTCGAAGGGTTGCGTCTATCCAAACGAAGAGTCGTTTCCATTGGTGAAAGATTGCATCACTTCATTGTGATTGGATGAAGTGGTTTGATCTTATCCATAATGGAAAGGTACCTATTCATGATTGGTTAACTTCTAAAAGGTGTCTTTTCATTTGGTAGTTGATGGTGGTTGATGGCGGTTGATAATTCTTATCAGGCGGTTGAAAGAAGAGAAGAGTTGACTAAAAACCGTCAAGGTCACGACCGCGAATGATTGTCGCGACCGTGAATACTTGGTTGGCAACATTTTGTTGTGAAAGTTAACAAGTCACGACCATGATATGTGTGTCACGATCATGATATGCCTTTTTCACATGATTCCTCGTTGAAATTTCTACCGATATTTGACATCTTCGATCCTTTGCCAAATCCTTAAGTTCCACGCATCTTTTCGCACATTTTCACTCTTTTTGCATAGATTTCCAACTTTAATCATTTTAATTCCAAGATTTACCTAGTACATGCATTTGCATAAAAAACAACTACATACCACATGAAATCTTTTATATGAAGTATAAAAATGACTTAAACTATAGTGTTTAATGTGTAAAATTATCATGATAACAACTGTAATTATACACTTATCAAGCAGCCAAACCTGATTGATAAGAGCTTGAAAACTAGGGTTAAGGTTGAGAATGGAGATGACTACTTCATCCACACAATGGTCTACTTCATAAATTGTTACTTGATGGGGAACTAACCGAGCAGCAAAATCTGGCTAAAATACTTTGATTAAGTATACGTAGGAAACTACATAAAAGCAGCTTGGGGGAGCCTATCTTACTAGGCAACAATAAATGGATGAAATCACCAATGAGGAAAATGGGCACAAAATAGTCATACGTGAAAACTGGCTTCCCAATTATTTTCTAGGTCTAGTTCTATGAGGTATATGAACCTTGTGAAGGTGTGGTTTGTGAGAGAAAAAATTTGAAGAAAGGAGAGGATTTCAAAGAGAGGGTCTTCATGTGGAGGTCAAAAAACATAGCATTGAAGACTACGGGCATGGAAAATGTGTTGTTCAATTTCAGCCAACACTTGGTAAGTACTTCGTTTATTTAAAAAATTGATCTAGTAATATCCTGTATGAAACTTGTAAGTACCATGTATTAAAAAGGAAAAAATAAAAATAATTTGAGAATCTTTTATGAACTGGTATGTATCTAGCAGGAACCAATTTCTATTGATAAAAAATGATGTTTTTATTTGATGAATAATATAATTCATTGCCTGTCTCCAATGCTTTTAAAATGAAAAAATTGACATGCGGATAAATATAAGAAAAGTCATGCCAACAAAGGAGGGGTTGAAGAATATCACATTGGGAGAATTCACTCCATTCCTTGAACCATTTAGGTTGGAAGAAATGTGTACTAGAGTAGAAGAAGATATTGACACAATAAAAAAGGTTGAGAATTTAGAGAAGACAATGAAGGAGATGAGGGAGAAGATTGACCAACTTGAAAAGAACCATAGCAATTTGATGCTTGAACTTGCTGAAATAAGGAAAATCCTCTAAGACAATGTCCTCAACAAGAAGAAGAGAAGATATGAGATGTTGTCAAAGAGTTTAATAGGCTCTGATGGCGGTTCAAGTGAATCAAATGCCAAGGCTGAAGGAAACAAGTCAAAGGATGTTATTCACCCCATGGATATAGATGTAAGTTAAAAAAACGATAACATGGAATGCTTAGATTGATGGTAAAATTGTTTATATACAACATTAAATCTAAAGCAAAAATACAAACTATCCAACAGGGGGAAGAGCGCGATGAGGATGCAAGTGATGAAATGGTCCCAAATACTAACGAGAGCTTGGTGGATGGAAATGCCAGATACTAACGAGACTATTGGCAGTGAAGAAGAGCAAGTACAGATAATCCCATTAGACAGTGAGAGTCAAGAGAAATAACAACCAACCAATGAAGGAGGGATCATGTCGAATATGGTAAGAAAAAACAAGAAACTTACATATATAATCACATTTATCTGGTATCCATCTGGTAGGTATCTAGTATATTAAAAAGCCTGCAACTAAAAAACATGGAATATGGTATTAAAAACTGGTAGGGAAATAGTAGGAAGCTACAAACTAAAATGAGAATACATAATTGACTGTTGGTTAACAAAATTATTACATTTAAGTTTCATGATTTAACTAAAAAAAACAAAAGCTAGTAATAACAAGTATTGCCATATTCCTAGGCTGGTAACAGTAAAGGAGAACAAACATCGATAATCAAATTGGACACAAAGAACTAAGAAAAAATGGAGATAGATACAAATGATCAAACACTAGAAAAACAACAATCAGCCAACGAAGGAGGGGGCATATCTAATATGGTAATAACAAATGTTAAACTTACTGAGTATACATAAATAAGCACTTATCTGGTATCCATCTGGTATGTATCTAGTATAAAAAAATTAAAATATTAAACAAACATGATTTTGTAGGCTAAAAATGTTGCTGAAGAGGAACAAGTCTTCTCCACTGCATTGGAAAATGAAGCAGGAGACGATAAAGATGACGAAGAGAGAGAGGATAGAGAGATGGCGATTGTAGAGGTAGGGAAAGGTTATGTTGAAATATCGGAAAAAATCCTTGACCCTGAAAATAAAGAATAACTGCTCAAACGATACCATAAGAACCTGTACTTGCGATTGAAGTAGCAGCACATATAGGACAGGCTCACACTGAAGTAGCAAAAATGGTTGATGTTCCAAGTTTTGTTGTTCATCATGTGTACAACTTAAATGACTGGGATTTCATAAAAAAGATTGTGAAAGATTCAATATAATCAATCAAGGATGTCGCAGAGCATAAGAGGGAAACAATTTACATAAGGGTAATGTATGCAACAAAGAAAAACAAACCTACTTTCCACATACTAACCCCAAGCACATATGAATCACAACAGAGCAGCCAAGGGGTCGAGAAGGAAAAGTTTACTGCAATGCCAACCAACAAGTTAAATGAAAATGAATTAGAAGCTGCTAATGCAATACAAATCCTCTTCATGAAAAAGGTACAACCTCAAAACACACAAAAAAACAACATATATAGAATAGGAAACTAGTAGGTAACTAGTAGGAATAGACAAACTGAGTTAAAAGTTGAATTGACTGGAAAGAAAAAATGATGTGAATAAATAATAAACATTGAACTGGTATCTAACTGGTATGTAACTAGTAGAAAGATGCAAACTGGGTTACAAAAAGCTAAGTTTGATCGATCTAATCTATATTCCTTGTTCCATTCTAACAGGATGATTCTCCCTTCTCTCTAGACTCGACGAATGATGCAATACTCAATAAAATAGAGGTCGATTACGAAGAAAGAAAAGCAATGGTGATGAAAAGTAAACAAGTGAGTATACAAAAATATATTAAAAAAGACTAAAATGCATGCATGCATACATCGTTGAATACTTATATTTTTTCATCTTAAATTTATTACATGAAAGGGAGTGAAAAAAGTACGATTTACAAAATCAGTGGAGGATGAAAATAGAGTGCAACATGCTAGAAGGAACGTGCAAACTCCTCCAACAAAAGTGCAAACAGCCCGAGAAAGGGGTAGGGGCAAGGGAAAGACAAAAGTGAAGATGATGAACCATAGCAGCTCGCAAAAAGACAATGTACAGCCCCAAAAAAGCCAGAACCAAGCGAGAAGAAAATTTTCAAAACAAAACCTCCAAAGCAAATTCTTGGTAGTAGGTATGTTCTTGACGACATTGCACTGCTTGGAGAGCCTTTGAAAAGAGATGAAATAATAAAATAGATGGAATTTTCCCTGAGAGAGGACGTGCTTGAATCTAGAACCAAGTAAGTTATCTCCTTATAGATAGAGATAATCTTTTTCTTTTTTTCTTTTTTTCTTTTTTTCTTATATATATATATATATATATTTGAACAAGAGAAATGAAACTGAAATACTTTAAATGACAAGCACATCATCAGACTAAACAAGTTGTAGGAAGGTGAGGATGATACCATGCCCATGTTCATTTACAAGGCGGTCGACGTTAAGAGCAACACATTTTGGGCCGACTTGTTATTTCCAATATCATATCTTTGGAGTGATGTAAGTTTGTTAAAAACCTACAAATATACTTTTTTTTAAAAAACTATGTTAATTGTGAGATGAAGATGATGTTCTTCTACCTTGCTATGAAAAAAAATAAAATGGAAACTGGTATACAACTAGTATAAAACTGGTATACAACTTGTAGGAAGAAAAAAAATAAAAAAGAAACTAGTATGAAACTGGAATATAATTGGTAGGTAACTGGTATGAAAATGATATCTATTTAAACATGTGTTTTAGATGTGATAAATCTCCTGTGATATATCTGATATAGTTAAAAAATGTTGCAGGACATCGATATTTTACTGTATTACTTGAGGAAAAAAGGTAAATATTGTGAGAGGATAAAGTACAAATTCACAACAATAGACCTAGCATTTGATGTGCATGTGTTGCTAAGCATGCAAACACTTGACAACAAGGAGTTAATTGTAAAACAAGTGGAAGAAATTATAAACATGAGCGATCATATAACATCACGGTTCATGGGAGTCGAATAATGTATTCACCCATGGGAGGAAGTCCATCATGCATACATGTTAATGATGGCAGGAAATGATCACTAGATCCTAGGTAGATTTGAGGTGATAACAAGAAAGTTGTACATATACGACTCAATGGGCTACAGATCGAACTTCCATGAAACCATGAAAGCAGCTAAACAATATGCTTGGGTCCTTCCTTATTATGCACACAAATTTTGTCCTTTTGCAATTTGTTTCCAAATAGTCGCAACTACTAGAGAGGGACCCCCTTGACAGTTTTGACATTGTGATAGTGTAAGGCTTACCACAACAAACACGATTGTACGCTAACCACGACTCCCTTTATCTATCAGCATATCTCTATATCCAATGCAATATTAAATTTCATGATCTTTCTAACTAAAACTGCAATGATTGTGGTGTGTACAATGCGACCTATATCGAATATGAGATAAAAGAAAAGATAATGCCAAGGGAAGATTAATATCCATCTTCAAAGGAGAAGATATGCCTTGAGCCTCTATGAACATGGATAGAGAAGAGCATAGGCAAAAGAAGAAAGTGATGATGATATCTACAAGGATCTTAATGAACTATGGGGTTACTAAATGTAGTATGCACAGTTTTTATCATTTTCTAGTGATCATAACACAAAGTATGTTTCCTTTGTAGTATTCAATGCTATAATACATTGTTTATTCATAAAAAAAATGACAATGAAAACCCCCAATTGCTAAGATTTCACTATGTACAAAGAATGGATAAACGAGTATCTAACTGGTAGGAAAGAGGTAAAAACAAGTTAACCAGTTAATTGGTATCTAAGTAGTATCTAACTAGTATGAAAGTTGTAGAAGCAATTAACAATTGAAACTTAACTTAATTATAGAATCATATCTTATAAAAAATCCAAGATAAAAGGCTGCAAGGACAAAGAAAACAAAAACCTATATAGTAAAATAAACTAGTATCTAACCGGTAGGAAAGTGGTAAAAACAAGTTAGCTAGAGAAAACATCAACTTAAATTAGAAATTGAAGAAATTGGTATCTAACTAGTTTGAAAGTTGTACGAATGTGGTAAAACTATGTAATTAGTGAAACATAAAATAAAAAAACGAATCCTATTTAGAGACCAACATTAAAATGCAAAAAAGGACATTTTATGAAAAAATAGATTCAAAAGTATTTGAATTCTAATTCAGAAAATGACTTAAATTTGAAAATTTTCAAAAAATGGCCTATCCTTACCCTTATTAAAATAGCGAGAAGTAAAAAAACTGAACAAAAATGGTTCATTTTAAAAAGTGATAAAAGGTGAATTGAAAACCATTTAACAAGAAGAAGCTAAGCAATCAAAAGAAGATGAAGAAGCAACAGAGGAGAGAGAGGAAACCACTGAACCTATTGAAGAAAGTGATGATGGAACCAATGAAATAAGAGATGGAGAGAAAGAAAACAAAGAACAAAGCAAAACGGTCTCAATTGCAACAGAGGAGACAAATGATGAAACAACAGGTATTGAGAAGATTATTGATATGGTTGAAGAGGAAGAAATTGAAGAAGAGGAAGAAGAGGAGGTCAAAGAAGACGTGACAATGGTAGAGGTTGACACAGAAATGCATGACGTGGGAGAGAAGGTAAAAACCAAGTTAAAAAAGCTATAATTATTAATTATCTAATAATTTATTTATGGATTATCCATCAGAAAGAACAAAAATCATTGTAAACAGCATGAGACTTATATGAAACTACCAAAATAGGAATCTGTTAGAAAACTGGTAAGATGACAAAATGTGTTTGTTAAAAAATGTTATTAATTACCTAAGAATTAAAAATTCATTAAACTATTAGGTATCTAGAATGTAACTAGTAGGAAAAACAAAACTTTATTAAAAAAATGTTGATCATTGGCAGATTCAACAAAAACTTTGTTGAATTTGCCAATGATCAACAAAAATAGGAAACTAGTATCTAACTCATAGGAAACAGGTAGGAAGAACATACAATGTTTCAAATGATTGTTTTATTGCAATGACAAGAAACAATTGAAAAAGAAGAAAAAAATATAACTGATTTACCATCAGATGATTCAATAGAAAAAAGACCACTCTTTTTTCCAAGGAAAAGAAAAGCGCCAAGCTAGGAAGGCATGTATGCTCTCGATAATTTTGCTCCGATAGGCGAGGAAATAGAAGATGAAGAAACAATTGAAAATTTCTTAGAATTCATAAACAAAGGCATATTTAAGAGGAACCGTAGGTAAAAAAAATATACAACTAAAATCAACTGATACAATTATTTTCCAAAATAAAAAATTAATCGATTCATTTGTATCAAATAATATGCATCAGGAAAGGGATATGGTATAAAGATGATGCAATTCTTGAAATAGATTTCAATGTTACAACCGTGACAAGTAAATCATTCTTTACAACACTATTCCAAGCAGGAGCTAACATCAGTGACGAGGTAAAGAATTATCTTCATTTTAAAATTAATCATTATATTACTAAACTTTTACAAAAGAAAGTGGTATGAATATGCTATAAATAAGATTAGTTAGAAAGTGGTAGGAAACTAGTAGGTAACTGGTATGAAGAATTAGAATTTTTTTATCATTGAATTAATGTAGGTTTTTGTAACAAAAAACTAATTGAAAAGTTTTCTTTTAACACATCACATTGATGTGACAACATACTTCCTGCAGAAAAAGGGTATCTACTTCCAAAGGATTAACTACAGCTTCACAATTATGGATATTGCTTTTGATTCAATGGTTAAAGGAATCAAGAAAATGATGGAAAAGCAAGTCACTAATCGGAATTTGAGCAGCAATATCAATAAATCTGATCTCATTTCAAAAAGCATGATGGGTAAGGGAGTAAAGTGCGGAAAGGAATGGTCCAAAGTGGATAATGTACATCATACCTATGATGGCAAAAACCAACCACTAGATACTAGGGAGATTCAAGATACCATCTCAACAACTCTACATTTATGACTCTTTGGGTAGGAGGCTGGTGAAACAAAACAAAAGAAGCCACCGAATGACACGCTGCAATAATACCATATTACTTGGACAGATTTGAGATATTGAATGGAAGGGAAGGAATCAAGGAATGTGAAGCCTACGTGAGAGAGAATCAACTCAACCCACTCGAAATTACAATGGTTGAGAACTTGCCATTATAATTTCTGGGGTATGTCCTAAAACACAACTCAATTCAATTTAACAAACTTTTAGAAACACCAAAAAAACATATTTACAAAATAACATGTAGAACCCAAGTTAATAGTACCTCACAATACTTTAATGTTTTGGAAATAGCAAACTAACTAGGATAGTGAAATTAATTGAGTACTAAGTATACTCTTAATTAATGAAGCTGACTTGAGTTTGTTTAAGGAAAAACAACTCAGTTTGCTGAGTAATTAATTAAGTTACAACTTAATGTAGGAAAAGTTGAGTCTGTACTTAGTACTACGTAGTTTATCTACTCAGTTGTGCTGAGTTAGCTTTTATTTATGAAAAGCTAATTTGTTTGACACGTAGAGAGTTAAATGACACATGTGCTACTAATGATTTCTGTGAGAGACGGAATATTCTTTACTTGCTTTTTAGGCTAAAAAGTGCTGAAATTAAAGAAGATTTCAAGTGGTTCTCACAAGATAAAAGGTGTTAATATGGAATGTTGGAGATTCTTCACTAAAGTCCAAGGTAAAAGGAATTCTCTGACATGCGCCGTTTCTCAGTGTCTCCGCGCAACTCTGCCAACGTCAATAATGTTAACCAATCTAGAGATTCCACATTGTATTCTCATGCGTCTCTCTCAAACTGAATTGATTGAAGAAAAATGAGATTTGTTCAACAGAATTTTATCACGCCTCAATGTTCAAATTTCTATCTCTAAATGTCGTGTAATCTATCTCCAACGGGAAGATTGAAAAGATATGAAGAGAAGAGATATTGAAGATCAGCGACCGTGAAAAGTTTTCAATGGATACTTCGTAAAGCTTCAAGTATAAATAGAAGATCGAAGCAGATGTTCAAACTTCGTGAATCACTCGAATTACTTTTAGAGCTGAAACTCTACACAATTACTCATAACTTCAAGATATTCCAAACTCAAGCAAGCAACAAACATCCATTTCAAATCTGTTTGTAATAGAGAGAAATACTTAGATTTAACATTGTTAGGATTCAAAGTTTTATATGTTGAATACAGTTCGTAAATTCATATTCTAATCTAAGTGTCAGTTTGGGAAAGGTACCCAAACTGAGTTGAGTGGTAGTTAGAAAAAAAGGTACTTTCTGTAAAAACTGTGTCTACCCATTATAAAGGCTGCTCCGCCTAAGTAAGGAACAAACACTAGTGGGTTAAAGCTTGGAGAAGGTATCCGGGGACTAGAGGTAGGCTTGGGGCCGAACCAGGATAAAATTCAAGTGTTGAAGTTCTAAACTTTCACTTTAGCTAATAGTGTTTCCAGCTCATTCATCATTCTCTCTCTGTTAAGTGTTTTACTTAAAAAACCAATCCCAAGTTGAGTAGAGTACTCAACAAGAGATTGTAGATAAACTATGCTAGTGAAGCTGAGCAGTTTATAAGTTTTTATATCAACTCAACATGCATACTCAGCACACATATAAAAACTTAACTTGGTGAAACAAAGTTTTATAAATATTAAAAAATAACCAGGATTCGCAATCACCCCCCCTCTATAGTTGTTTACAAGCTGTCTAAGGACCAACAAGTGGTATCAAAGTAGTTGATCAACTTATTGATTAATCTTCTTTGAGTCAAGATCCATAAATGGCTTACAACAACTATAGTTCTAGCTTAGGTTAGGTAGTTTTCTTACAGACAAGGTCAAAGTGTCGAAGATGAATCTCATGCTAAGGGAGTATGAGATGTTCTTAATGGGTACCAATGAGGGTATTCAAAGAATGAATACCAGGTTCATTAACATCGTTAATGAACAAAAGAGATTTGGAAAGGAGTTCACTGAAGAGGAGCTCGTCAAGAAGATTCTACGCACTCTCACCCTAGAGTGAGACTCTAAGAAGAGATTAAGGAGGCTCTGAAGACCTACAGCTATAATGAGCTGAGAGCACCTTGTTAACTCATGAGATATCTTTGAGGAAGTATTCTGATTACTCCAAAAGGAGTCGAGGCAAGGAAAGAGATGAAAAAGCCATTATCCTGAAAGTTGATTCATCTGATGAATCCACCAACTGTGACTTTTATGAGAAATTGGCCCTTCTAACTAGGCATTTCAAATGCTTCATGAAGAAGGATGGGAAGTTCAACAAGAAGAAGTTTCCCGGTAAAATCAAGTCAACTTAGCACTGGCATAGAATTGAGGAAGGACCCAAGATAGAACACAACAAAGATATCAAGTGTTTTGGCTATGGAGAGAAAAGCCATATTCAATCTAGCTATCCTAAGGCAAAGAAAAAGAGGTTCAACAATAAGAATGAGGCACTAGCTACCACTTGGAGTGACTCAGAAAAATCCTCGTTATCCGATGAGGAAGCAACTAATTATGCAAACCTCTGCCTTATAGCCATCGATGATAAAAGGGGCGAAGGCTCATCATCTACCTTAGGTAGAGATCAATCAGCTGCTGACTCTAAAGCTGAGCGCAATAAGGGAAAAGCTCCTGAAGCTGAGGTACATCCTGAAATTCCCTTATATATGGAAGAATTCACACAGGTTCTCTTTGATGTTATGAAACTAACTAACAAGTCGATGAAGAACATCAAAGAGCTAGTGAGGAGAAGTGAAGATTTGGAAGACACTGTTGTTTCCTTTTCTCTTGATATCTGCTTTCTTCAAGAAAAAGCTGAGTATCAAGACTGTTTAAATAGCAAGCTCATTAAGCAATTAGGTGAGTTGACTATTGAGGTAATAACTTTCATGAAGAAGCCGGATCCTCCTCCAGCCAATAGTCAACCTCTGAATAACCAAACTCGCAATTCTAAGAGGAACAATTCCTCTAAAAAGAAGAATGTGTGCCAGCCCAAAGCAAAAATAGTGTGTGGTTTTTATGGAAAAGCTGGACAATCCACAATAATGTGTAGGTACAAAATTGGTTATTATGATGAGTATGAATGGAAAAACCTAAGCACTTCTAACAAGGGAGGAACTAGCTCGAAAGCATGGGTGCTTAAGAAAATGTAACTATTTTGAAGGTGAGCCTTAGATTAGCTGATGACTCTAAAATGGGGTATGTGGATAGCGGATGCTCAAGACACATGATGGGAGATGACATTGAAGGGCAAAAGAAATGGAAGTTTCAGTTTTGGAGATAACCAGAAAGGCAAGATTGTGGGCTATGGCACTGTCGATGTTTCTCCTTCAATTGAAGAGGTTTCTCTTGTTAAAGGTTTGAAGTTCAACTTGCTTAGTATAGCCTAGCTTTGTGATAAAGGTAGAAAGGTTACATTCGACTTAGTAGGATGCTTAGTAATTGACTGTAAGATTGATTCTACTATTCTCTTTACTCCTCGAATCAATAATGTATATATGATTGATTTATCCCCTGCTCTACTAATGTGTGTCTTGTATCTAAGGAGGATAATTCGTATCTTTGACATAGAAGGTTGGGTCCTATAAATATGAACATTCTATCCAAACTAGCCAAAATGCAATTAGTTGTGGGGTTACCCAGCATCAGCTTTGAAAATGATAAACTATGCTCAACTTGCCAGCAAGTTAAGAAATCTTGTAAGTTAATTAATCACGTAGTAACTAAGTGACCCTTAGAACTCCTTCACCTGGATCTTTTCAACCCAGTTTAGCCAATGAGCATGGGTGGTAAGAGATTTTTGTTGGTGGTTGTGGATGACTTCACGAGATTCACTTGGGTAGTCTTGTTGAGTTGAAAAAGTGAGATATATGAATCTTTTATCAATCTTAATAATTAGATAATGAATGAAATAGGAACTAAAATCAGTAGAATCTAAAGCGATTATGGACATGAATTCGAGAATTTCCATTTCGAAGAATTCTGTTCAGCGCATGGTATTGACCACAACTTCTCTTCTCCCTATACGCTTTAACAAAATGGGGTTGTAGAAAGGAAGAATAGAACCATAGTTGAAATGGCTCGATCCATGCTGAGTGATAATAATCTACCAAAGTACTTTTGGGGAGAAGCTATTAACACAGCCTGTTACATCTTGAATCGGGTTTTAATTTTCCCTATTCTTTATAAGACACCCTATGAACTTTGGTGAGGGCACAAGCCTAAGATTTATCATCTTAAATCATTTAGTTGTAGGTGTTTTATTTTTAAAACCAAGGAGAAACTAGGTAAGTTTGATCCTAAATCTGATGAAGGTTTCTTTCTAGGATACTTAACTAAAAGCAGGGCATATAGAATATGTGTAAAAAGAACTAGCCTATTAGTGAGTCTATGCATGTGGATTTCAATGAAACTAACAATGTAGATAGATGTCCACCTGATGATGATGAAGGAGTACCCCAGTGAGCGAATCAACTCAGTATGCCACTCTCTGTGTTACCCAACCCAGCATAAGAACCTGAAGCTAAGGAAGTCAAAGATGATGAGGATCTTTCTATCAACTTAAACGATGGCGAAGATAAACCTCCACCTCAGCATCCCATTATCAATCCTCTTGCAGTTGATTTGAGTCTTCCAAGAGAGATTAGAGTTCATCGCAACCATTTGCTAGATAGTATAGTTGATGATGTTCATAATCCAGGGATGACACGAAGTCATCTTAGCAGGATGACGAGTCATCCAGCCTTCATACCATTAATCAAACCCAAGAAGTTTGAAGATGTAGAAGGAGGTGATTATTAGATGATCGTAATGCAAGATGAGCTAGATCAATTCAAGCGCAATGATAATTGGGATCTTGTTTCAAAGCCGAAAGGGAAATTTATCATTGGAACCAAATGGGTTTTCAAGAACAAGCTTGATGAAGATGGCTCTATTGTTAGGAAAAAATCTAGGCTTATTGCGCAACACTACAATCATCAAGAAGGAATCAATTATCATGAGAGTTATGCTCCTGTAGCCCAGCTCAAAGTAATCTGAATCCTGTGTGCTTTCATATCTCATATGAAATTCAAATTATTTCAAATGGATGTTAAGAGCGCATTCTTGAATGGATTCATTTAAGAAGAAGTCTATGTTGCCAGCCTCCTGACTTTGAAGATCTGAAGAACCCTGAGCATGTCTTCAAATTAAAGAAAGCTCTCTATTGATTGAGCAAGCTCCTAGAGCTTGGTATGAGAGGCTGACTAATTTCTTGATCAACAAAGGCTATAAAAGAGGAAAAGCAGATACGACTCTGTTTATCAAGCGAAGAAAGGAAGATGTATTGCTAGTCCAAATATTAGACCTGTACGTTAGGCGGGCTGGGCCGAGCTTGGCGGACTTTTTATAAAAAACCGTTAACCCAAGCCCGGTCCAAGCCCTTACTTTAGAACTTCAGGCTCGGGCCGGGCTTGGGTCAGGCTAACAAGGTCATTCCCAAGCCTGGCCCAAACCCATGATTAGTTTTTTGTTTTAATATTTTTTATTAAATTAATAGAAAAAATATAAAAAAAAATTCAAATTAAGCTTAAAATTTAAATATAATTGCATTGTTTACTTAAAAATCTTTAATATTTAGTAACATGTATTGTAATCAAGTATAAACATTTAATAGGATAAAATATGAAATCTTAAAATAATTATAAATTTAATGTATAAATATTTACTAAATAAATAAAATTATTCGTCGGGCTAGGCTCGAGCCTGGCTTGGATATTCATATAAAAACCAAGCCCGGCCCATAAATCTTCCGACCTTGATGGGTTCGAGCTCAGGCCGGGCTTTTTTAAAAAATGAATATCCAAGCTCGGCCCATTAAAGAGGGCTCAGACCCGCCCGGCCACGAACAAGTCTACCAAATATATGTTGATGAATATCATATTTGGAATAACTGATGAAAAGCTATGCAAGGAATTTAGTAAGCAGATGAAGAGCGAGTTTGAAATGTCTATGATAGAAGAGCTCAATTTCTTTTTTAGTTTTCAAATCAAGCAAACTCCAGATGGAATTTTCTTCAGTCAGGCTAAGTATGCTAGAGAAGTCCTGAAGAAATTTGACATGGAACATTCGAAGGAAATGTCCACTCCTATGGCCACTGATACTATCCTGGGTAAAGATGAAGCTGGAAAACCTATTGGCAACAAGTTCTATAAAGGAATCATTAGCTCTCTTCTTTATCTCATAGCTAGTAGGCCAGACATTCAGTATGTTGTGTGCTCGTTATCAAGCTGACCCCAGAGAATCTCATTTAGCCGCTATGAAGAGAATTCTCAAGTACTTGCAAGGCTCAATTGAAGCAGGTCTGTGGTATCCCAACAGCTCATATTTCACTCCTAGGGGATTCACAGATGCTGATTATGGTAGAGACAAGCTCGATAGGAAAAGTACAACAAGAGGATGTCATTTCCTTAGAGAGTGTCTTATCTCATGGTATAGTAAGAAGCAAAGTTTTGTTACACTGAGTACATGGCAGCAGGAAGTTGCATAGCACAACTGCTATGTATTATGTAGCAACCAAAAGATTATAGTATAAAGTCAAATTATCTCGAAGTTATGTGTGATAACAAGAGTGCAATCAACCTATCCAAAAATCCAATTCAGCATGGCAGGATGAAGCATGTCAACATTAGACATCACTTCATTAGAGACCATATGCAACAAGGAGATGTCAAGCTGGAGTATCTTCTTAAGAGGAATAGCACACTGACATTTTCATCAAGCCATTACCAAAGGAGCAATTCAATACTTTGAGGTAGTTGATAGGAATGGCTAATCCATGTTGAAGAAGAAGAAGAAGGAAGTTGAAATTCTCAGAATTTTGGCTAAGTTCTTGAGATCAAGCATCAAGAAGACACATGGATAACACCATCTATATTTTGAAGTAACAACATGAGGAACAATTTCGCGGTTAAAATTCAAGCTCTACGTTTCAAAAAGACATTCATGTGAAAAGGAACCTTCATTATCAAAACTCACCATCTTACTGAGGTGGTTAATCTTATGCTCATCTCATCGTTCATTTTCATCTTGAGCTATGGTAGCGCCACGTACCCGTGAGAGTTGCGATTGCCTATATAAGTTGAAAAGTTGAAGAGAGAAGGTTACTTGCTTTCTACGAATTCGAAATCTAAAGCATTCAAACCCTAATTTCTCTTCTCTTTCAATCCTTTTTCAAACCCTCTCAAATGGTGATTACCATAACCACTTTCAGACTTAAGAGCCCCACTTCCATGAAGATTGTTGTAAATGCTAAGGGAAAGACTGAAAAATTAACTCTGCAAGAAGGAACCCTATTCACTAAGGTGGAGTTGGCAGATAACCTACATTTTGGTCCCATTTATGAAGCGGACTAGGAAGGGTTCCTGAGGAACAAAACTATGCATAGAATAATTAAGCAACAGCACCTCAATGATTTTATAAAGATTGAAGGACCTGCCATCACAAGTCTCATCAGAGCCTTCTACTCAAACCTCTAAACCATCTAAGGGTTTGATGATGTTCTGATGATAGATTTGGAGGCAAATCCACTCTCATCTATGTAAGATTGTTCAGGAGCATCCTCAACATGCCTAACAAAGGAATTTGCCTTTGCAAAACTTGCGATGAAGACATAGTAATTATTCCAGAAGATTGGGAGCTCCCTATGAACTATGTATCAAGGGAGATAGTAGCAAGCGGGATGAGCTGGATCGCTAGAATGTGCCATGAGCTGGTGGTGAAAGCTATTGCTACTAAAAACTAGGTTTGTGATTAAAATGGCCAAGCGGGATGAGCTAGACCATTAAAATGTGCCATGAGCTGGTGGTGAAGCTATTGCTACCAAAAACTACGTGGTCTGCCATATGGTAGAGGGTAAGAAGCTTAATTGGCCAGTTGTGATCCTTCACCATTTGACCAAGCTGACTACTATCTATTATTATGGTTACCTCATAACCGAGCTGATAAGGGCAACGAAAGTGGACATCGCTTAGTTTTTAGGGAAGTCCGGTGATACAGTCTTACCTATGAAGAAGAGATTTGAAATGTCTCACTTTAGCAAACTGGTTCACAACTAGGTACATACTAGGTATAATAAGGCACAATAAAAGTGCAAGCTAAAGTGCATATCGATAGTAGTACCTGTGGACATCCTGAAGGAGGATGAAGATGGCTTCATGGTGGACTTTGATGATGGCTTTAGATAAAGCCCCCATATCGAGCATCCTAGAGAAAGTCACTGCCACCGCCTCCTCTCCTAAGTAGAAGGCTACTTCCTCTAAGGCCAAGGGGAAGAGCTATTCACCACTTTTCCACTGATAAGTTTAATAACTAATGGTTCCGAAAACTTGTTCGTGAGACTTGGCTACACTCGTTTCGTAAGGCTTATCCTCAATAATGGTGCCAAAAACTTATTCATGAAAAATGTAAGTGTTGTCAATACCTCTTATCAAATAGAAAAATGATGATAACTGCAAGTATACAGTTGCGATGTAGTTTTAAAAGATATCGAACCCACAGGGAAGGAACCAGGTCTAAGGATCAATAAGGAAAGACAAAGTAAAAGAAAATAAAAATAGATTTGAGATTTTTGGATAGGAAGATTAGAATGAAAAGTTGAGTAAATATAGATGTGGAAGATTAGAGAATCTAAATATATAGAATCTTCACTACGAA
>CATIWQ010168224.1:0-17688 GCA_949673415.1 Euphorbia schlechtendalii | reverse complement strand
AGGGAGCATAAAGCCGGTATCAAAAAATTGAAGAACAACTCTACAAACATCTAGACCAACAATGTCCCAAAACTCTTGGAAGAAGATGCCAGTAAAACCATCCGGACCCGGGGCACTTGCACCATCCATAGAAAAAATCGTGTCCCTAATCTCAGCTAAAGTGGGCCGCTGAATCAAGGAGTAATTATCCCCAAAAGTTACAACTCGTGGAATAATAGAAGAAACAACATTCATATCCAAAAGATCATCACCATCACTACCAAATAATTGAGAATAGAAAGAAACCATATGAGAAGAAATAGCCTTCGCATCCTTACAAACCTTCCCATCAATTTCCAACAAATGAACACCTCCTCCTGACTTTATCACACATGAGACACGGTGAAAAGAATTAGTGTTTCTGTCCCCATCACGCAACCAACGAATATCACTCCTATCCTTCATGTAAATCTCTTTTTGACGCAAATGTAAATCAAGCCATGCATGAGCCTCAAATTCGTTGTGCTTCAGATTATCTGTAGTCCCCAGATTAGAAATCTTCTCCTGAACCTAAGCTAAATCCTCCTGACTTTGCCGAATGTTTACATCAAAATTCCCAAAGACATCTCTGTTCCATGAACGTAACACCTGATGCAATAATTTCAGCTTCATCAAAAGCAACTAAGCCGGGGGTAGAGAAGGGAATGTAGAGCCCCAATGATCAGCAACAACCTTACGTAAGCCCGAATGCGTTAACCACGTACTCTGGAATCTGAATCTAGAAAGATAACAAGAAGAATGGGATGATGGTCCGAATAATGTCTAGCCAACTCATTGCAACTATAAGAATAAAAAAACTCTGTAAATCCAACACTAACAAGAGCACAATCCAACCGAGAATCCACCCTGTCACCCCCCGATCTACCATAAAACATGTATAAAATGGACCCGTGGCAGTCACATCCAGCAGATTAACATCATCAATACACTCTCTAAAATCTCGGCGAGCTCGATTGTTCTGCGGATTACCAGTTTTTTCATGCGGTCCCAAGATTGCATTAAAGTCCCCCAACCAGACCCATTTATCATTAATATTTGAAGCAACCTCCCTAATCAGATTACAAAGCTCTACCCGGTTAGCCGAAGATACACTACCATAGACAAAGCCATAATTAATCTCAATACCACTGATACCAACCTTAATACAAATAGCTTGATCAGAAGATAAAGTCACCGTAATAGGAAAACCCAAATGCACTGACTTAAGAATCCATAAAGATGGCAATGATCTTCGATTCATTGTAACAAGATCATAACCAACTATCCTCCAGTATAAAGAATTAAACCTCGAAAATTCAACCATCGGTTCCGCCAAACAAAGAAAATTTGGCTTATGCAAAGAAATCAAACTTTTAACATATTGCTGGGTTTCCATATTGCCGAAACCCCTACAATTCAAATAAAGAACATTCATTGAGAATACCTGACAAGGGACCGTCACATTTCACGTGATTGATTCCTCATACACCTTAGCCGTACCAGAAGATCTAGCTGAGCAACCTCCCATTCGCTTCCGTCGATTAACTATTTCCCACTGACCTTCCTCTTATTCTGCCATATTTGCCCAGCTGCCCCCACCACTTTGTGAAGCATTACAATTGTTTCCTTCCTCCGGGATAGAATTCAAAGCTGGAAGAGTCAAATCAACAACCAAATTGATCCCTTTCTGGCTTTCCGAAATAGCAACATTAGCCATGTCAGTTGGCTCTGATTGATCAGATTCATCACCGCCGGAATTTGATTCATTATCTTTATTCGAAACATTAACATGAACATCACCATCCTCAGAATCCATTAAATAATTGCAGTCCCCATCTGCCACATTTGGCGGCTTAAGACTATCCACAATGTTACGAAAAACCCCAGAAGTTGGAACCTCATGCAATCTATTCTCCAAGTCTCGCTGCCTTTGCTTACTCCGTTGCAGAAGCTCAGACTTGGCCCGTTGAGAAGTCTCAGGACCCCCATCACGAACATGCTGCTCATCAGCCAACTCTTCATTATTAAGGGGCTCCTTTTCCGCCTTTTTCCTAGAGGCTACATTCTTCTCATCAACAAACTTATTCCACCTACAATCATAGGGTTAATGTCCAATAGAGTTACAAGCTTTATAGAAATCTGGTAGATTTTCAAAAGCAAGATTCACCCATAACTCATGACCCTCCCTAGCAACACCCACGGTATGTGGCAAAGAAGAGGAGAGGTCAACATCAACCAAAACTCTAACAAAGTGACCATACGAACCATCCGTAGTTGCTCTATCAATTCGAAGTATAACACCAAAGCAGCTAGCAATCTCTGCCAAAGTCGTAGGATCCCAATATTCCTAAGGCAAACCAAGCATCCTAACCTAAACCTGAGCTGAGGTTGTTTTTTGGCAACACGGATCAAAATCAGGCACCCATGGCTGCAACCTAAAGACACCTGGCTTCAGATTGATACTCCTCAGCCCCAGAAATGATTTTTCATATCAAGGGATCCAAGCATCACATGATAATAACCTCGGCTAATCGAAATTAATTTCCAGTCCGATTTAATGCCCCATATCCTTACTAACTGCATCTTCAAATCATCAACTTTCCTGGGGGCAGAACCCTTTCCCTGAACGAGTCTACCAATAAGAAAGTGTTCACATAACTTCACTCTCTTTTCATACACAGATTGCGTAATCTTGACAGTCTTGTATCCACCCCGATCAACCACAGAAGCTTTTGGCCCTGCAACTGTCGTTGTGATCAAGTTACCCCGTGTAACTTTGGCATAGGATTGTTTTGCGTCATCAATGCTTGAAAAAGTAGCCTTTTATTTCAGAGCACCATAGAATGACTCACACTGGAGATCAAATAAATCAGCAATAAAAGAAGCGTTGGATAAAGGGCACTCCATCGCAAGAAAGATAAGAAATCGAATCTTGAAAAATTGCCACCAAGAAAACCAAGAACGATAGCCGCTCACCCTAAGAAACAAGATAAACAGCTGCAAGGAAGATAAGAAATAGAAATCTGGGAAAGAAAACGGGAAAACTCGAAGGTGACGGCTAGGGGGAGAAACCTTAGCAGAGCGAATATTCATGCTTTTCCCCTGACCGGTTGAGATTTAATTGATTGTCAATTATGGGAAAAATCATTCATTGTTCCAAAAACTCAGATTAGAATGTAGCTCGATACACCAGCTGCAATGCAAACGCAATTGAGAATAAACCAACCGAATTAAATTCCACAGGCTTGAGTTGCAAGTCCATTTATTTGGGACCCCATTCCTAATAAACTTCCATTTAAGAAGATGAGACCAGCAATTTTGTTGATTACTCAACCCCCAGGCCATCTTTGTTAACATGGTAGAATTAGTATCTGAGAGATTCCTCAGCCCAATGCCTCCTTCCTTTATCAGTTTCAAGAACTTAAGCCAAGGATCCGTAATTAGTTTTCTATCATCAACTAAACCCGACCAAATGAAATTCCTCATAGCTTGCTCTAATGAATGAATAAGTGAAGAAGACCATTTATAAATTGTAAAAGAGTGTATGGCAGATCTAATTACCATCGATTGGACAATCAAAAGCTGCCCAGCCATCGAAAAAGAGTTGCCAATCCATCTTGATAATTTTTGAATAATGTTGTGCGCAATCGGACACAAAAAAGGCTTTAGGGGCATCTCTAAACAGCGGCACACCCAAATAAGTAAAAGGAGTTACACCAAGTTGAATTTTAGTTATTCTGGCAAGTCGTGCAACCCTAGCCGCATTAACAGAGCTCCCAAAAAATATATGAGATTTTGCCCAGTTCACCTGTTGTCCAGAATTCAAGCTGTACATGTCAAAAATGTCTTTGAGAAATTTCATATTCCTCAAATTTACCGAGATGAAAATTAGGACATCATCCGCATACAACAAAGGAGAGGGGAATGACAGACTAGTGGTGTAATTCATTCTTGAAAGGGAGCCCAAAGTGACGATTAAAGAAATTAAGCAACTCAAAAAATCCTCCGCAAACCCAAAATGAAGTTGGGAAAGAGGATCATGTTGTCGAACGTTGTAGGTCCTAAACGACTTAAAATAATAGCAGAGGGGGGGGTGAATGTATTTCTTGGTTTCTATTTGATGTTAGTAAAAATCTTTTACCAAGTTAATTTTGTAGATTCGTGCTGAGTTTATTGTGCTGAGCTGGGTCTAAAAACTATAAATTGCTCAGCTTTGCTGGCATAGATTATCTTCATTCGCTGCTAAGTACTACCCTCAACTCGGATTGGTATTCAAGTAAAACATATAATATAGAAGGAATGATGAATGATCAGGCGCGATAAAGGAAAACAAGTGAAGGTTAGAACTTTTACCCCTAAGATTTATCCTGGTTCAGCCCCTAGCCAACCTCAAGTCCCCAAATTCCTTTCCAAGCTTTATTCCACTAATGATTCATTCCTTCCTTAGGTGGAGAAGCCTTTACAACAGGTAGAAAATATTACAGAAAGTAACTTTCTTTCTAACTACCTTTGAAATTCAATTTAGGTACCCTTCCTAAACTGACACTTAGATTTATCAAAGATAATGCGAACTAGGGAATTCAACTTATATAAGCGTTGAATCATTAACAAGATTAAATCTTAAGTGTTGTTCTCTCTATTACAAATAGATTTAGACAAAGTGTGTTTGCTGATTGCTTGGTTTTGAATTTCTTGAAGCAGGGAGTATTTGAACAGAGATTATGCTCTTAGAGAAATTTGAGGTGATTCACCAAGTTTGAATGTCTGCTTCAATCTTCTATTTATAGTTGAAGGTCTTGGAAGTATCCGTTGCAAACTTCTCATTCTGACAGCTTTCTCAATATCTCTTCTCTTCAAATCTTTCGAATTTGCCCATTTGAAACAAATTCTAAGACATTAAGTGACAGAGATTTTAAACGTTGAAGTGTGAGATTAATATGTTAATCCAAAGCGTCAAAAACTCGTTTATCTTCAAGCAATCCTTTGTGATGGAGAGTTGCATGAGTTGCAACATGGAATTCTGTAATTCGTTGAGTTGTTGATGTTACAGAGTAGCGCGGAGACACTAAGAAACGACTCATGTCAAAGCATTCCTTTTATCTTGGACTTTAGTGAGAAATCTCCGACATTCCATATTAACACCTTTTAGAAGTGAGAACCACTAGAATATCTTCTTTAATTTCAGCGCTTTTTCTCCTAAAAAGCATAAAAGGAATATTATAGTTTCTCACAGAAACCTTTAGCAGCATTTGTGTCAAGTATTTTTCTAAGTGTCAAAGAAGCTCAGCTTTTAACGTAAAAAGCTCACTCAACTTAGTTGAGTCTATATCTTTATAAACTATGTAATACTCGGCTGACTCAGCTTTTCTTACTATAATCCATAACTTAACTAATCATTTAGTAAACTAAGTTGTTTTCCCTTAAACAAACTCAAGTAAACTTGATTAATTAAGAGTCTACGTAATACTAAATTAATTTCACTATCCTAGTCAATTTGTTATTTCCAAAATGTTTTAACTACTGTGAAGTACTATTAACTTGGGTTCAACAACCTCCCCCATTTTGGACAGATAACAAACTAGGATGTAGAAGAGATTAATTGAATAAATATTTTAAAGATATAGGAATACCTGGAAAGTGATGTAAGACTCCCCCATGCTAAGTGAATTCCTTAGTCAGTTTGGACCCCCTCATACTGAGTGGATCTTCTTTAATCAGCTCAGCTCCCCCAAACTTAGAGGAACTTTCTTCGATTGGGACTTTCTCTTACTTCAGCTTTTCTTTGAGGTTGGTCTTTGGTATGTATTCCTGCATCAGTATATAAGCAGGAACAATATACAAACTTAAGCAAAATAAGAAAGTTAAGAAGCTCTTAACTTGATAAGGAAAAAATTGTAATTTTTATTGATTATCAAAAGTACTTGGTTAGTCCACAAACTGTGTTCTGACCTATGTTTTACATTGATTTCCTATTACATAGATTTTCATATTCTAGAGCTATGCCTATTTGCAGTGATAAGATGAGTCTGGCTAAGAGGAGGATGGTTTTTGCTGGCAGAGATAACTTGTTGAGATTTGCAGCACGAGTCGCATCTTCAGCTACCTTCTCCCCCTTTGTAATTTATCTTTTCACAATTTGCTCAAGACAGGTGTAAAAAGAGTTCAAGGCATCTTGAATATCCTTTTACTTACCAATGATTCATGGAGAAATCTCTTGCTCTAGCATTTCCTTTTCCTTGGTCGTTAAGAAGTTCTTGATCGTTCAATTCAGTGAGCTGCAAGTGATGGCATTGAGAAAGATGAGCGAATTTGGTCGGACCCTTAACACGTGAACTATTGAAAGCACTGCAACAAAGCTCTCAAATCTGAGGCAGACAACACGATCTTTGGATTGGCCTCCATGTCAAGGATCTTCGGGCAGATTGAAGATATACACTTGGCTCTAGTCGATATCCTTTGCATCATATATTCGAGTGCGCACTAGCTGACCCATGTTCTTCTGCAGATCTTTTATTTTGACATTTAGCATATTGTGAGCATGAGATTTTGTACCAGCTCAAGTGTTCAATGATGATGGCTTTTCAGGATTTTTATCCTCGAATCACACAATTTTCTATTATCTGAAGATCTCCGAATGGGAATGTTCCTCGTCACCGAGTTGTGTTAAGGACTTTAAATATTTTGAAGAACAAAAATTTGGTAAAATTTATAAATAAATAAATATATAAAATAAAAAATAAGAGCGAACGAACTAGGCTCGCTGAATGGGCGAGCCCGGCGCGTCAACTTGCAAGATTCCAACGAGCTGAGAGGGATCGCTGGAATTTCCAACAAGCCCCTCACTGGAAATCCCAGCGAGGCTCGCTAGAATTTCCAACGAGGCTCTTTGTAATTTTCCAGCATGCCCGAAAAATCCCTATAAATGTCGAGACTTTTTTGGATTGGCTCGAAATTTTAGATAAAAATCTAATTTTCAGAGGAAAAAACTACTAGAAAAATAACAAAATATCTCCCTTCAAGAATTCTTTGAAAAATTCGGATCCAAAACACATTTGGATTCTGAAACTTTTGATTTTTAAATCAACTTTCTTAAATTTCTTTTTCTTCTAAAATCCTCAGATATTCTCGAGTCTAAAACAAATTTAGAACCTGAGTCTGATTATCTTTTAGATAAATAAATACTTATTTTCCATTCAAACCACAACTGAAAAAGATGAATGAGGAATGCTCTCGGGGATCATACGGATACGCCGAAGTGGATTTACGCCGAAAGGGTAAGCCTCTGAATTTCTAGAACTACGGATTCCGTGTTCATCATTTGTTGCTTCTTCTTTTAATTTTATCTGTAGACCTAGAATTTTATTATTATTCTAATTGTTGTAATTTTCCTTCTTCAACTGTAATTTCTTTATTAATGGAAATTTATGTTAGGATTTCCCCACTAAGGGAATATAAATTATTCCCGGATAACAAGCCTCACACTTTGCCATGCGATCATTTTCACTAATAAAAATTGACCAACATATGTGTAAATAAAAATGAACCTTTTTTTTACTTAAAATAAGACATTTTCAATCGTTGATGTTTTAATTAGGCCACACGGGCCTCGTCGAAATCAAATCAAACTTACGTTCAAATATTGCGCTATATCTCGTGCTAACCTTTGTGGATGCAGGTAGATTAGGATTAGATGTATGCCTAGGATTTTATTTTCCTTTATTGCATTTTAATTAATTTTGGGAATTGTAATTAATAGATTAGGCGGGTGGTTTTATCCCCCATGGTTTTGTAATTCTTAATCTTTACTTTTCCGCATTTACTTTCCACACTTATTTACTGCTTTATGGATGGTTTACTGCTTTCAAACATACGTGAATCAAGCATAATAACTTCAAAATGACTTTCTATAGATGCACAATTAAGAAATACGGTTTTGTATAGATGTAATATAATGTGATCCAATAAGAAATAAGCAACTTATCCCGAACCCGAATCTCTGTGTCTTTGTAGGTTGTCCCTCGGACGTTAAGCCTCATAGGACTCTAATTCCTGGAAAGAGCTAATCAAGGTGGCGACTCTACCCTAAGAGATAGCGGATTCGGGTTTGACCAATCTAAAATCATTTTTGCTTTCTCAATCCAACTTTTCCCCGGACCACGACCTAATACATTTTTATTTTCTACTTAAACACCCAAGTGGACCGCGCTCTCATCTTCGGTGAGCTCTCGGCCCATCGCTCCGTGTCGCCCGCTCACAGTGGCGACTCTATCGCCCGCTTAAAAAGTTTTAGATTTTGGATAAGTGCCGAAAATTATTGATCACATTATTCCATATTTTTTTAATTATGACACACTCATAAATTCGCATCGCAATAGAGGGGATTAGCCCGTAAGTTTAAGGTACCTTATTAGCGTGAAGCTTTCTCTTGTACTAATCTTCCTCCCTTAGAAATGATAGTACTTGAGCGGGTGGAGCACTTGTAGCCATATTCCATGTACCTCCCTCGTTAGAGGCTAGGAGTGTATTTTAGTGGAACAAGAACCTTCTACATCAACAACCCATTTACAAACCCCATGTAAATAAGCCATAGGAATTCTCCCTAGGATGTTACCCAACAAATGACCATGCATTATATTTTCTTGCATGTGCTCTCCTTAGTATCCTCATGGTACTAAGATGAACCAAACTTAGGATAGAGACTAGCAAAAAACCCTACGCGCGGGAGTTATATGGTTGGAAGATTGAACGTTGCATGCTATGTGCTATGTGTTTACTACTTATCACTACACAAATGTCATGCTAAACACAAATCTTAGTGTAGACACTTGAACACACACACCATAATGTTAATATGATGTCACATAATATCATCATACTTAGGATTAGTTGACACTTGAGATCTTGTCACTCTAGGATAACATGAAACCACTCAAATACATGAAGCGTCATTCACCCTAATCTACGTGATATCCACTTGAGGCAATAATATATCCCATAAACTACCTACGAAATGTCTACTCAATATCCAACTCACAACCTACACAAGGAGATCACGCATGACACATAGTCCAAATGGGGTAAACACCTACCCAAACTATTTTTTTCCTACATCACATGATGTCCCTGCTGACATCCGAACCTAAGCCCGCATGGGGTGAACTTATTTCAAAAATCTTACGTTACCAAATCTTCAAGGGTATATGCTATACCCGAATCATTCGCCGACACGGGGAAAAAATTCATGTATCACCACATACCCTCAAATAGCAATGACCACACAAGCATCCAAAACTCCACCCTAATTGGGTAAAAATAACCAAATCATTCATTAGATAGCTACATACAATAGTTGTTTTCGTTTCAATAGGGTATGTCGCACTACTTTCCCGAAATCAATTTAACCTCCTCATTCCATGAGATCTAGTCATAGTACAAAATCTCAAAATATTGACTTATTACCATATGGGTAACTTAGTCATCTCACTTACACCACTCATATTACAATGTCACATAGACATCATACAGATCTCAAATCAAACCCTAGATGTTGGATTTTTCATTTCCACTTGTTTTTATTTTTACCTAAATACTAACCTATTTGTTTCAAATGGATTGACAAACATATTATTCATCTCACATCATGGCATGCTAACCCCTTGTGAATGCAGCCATAACATTAAACATCTCACACATTTCTCGCATCACGATTCATGTCATGAATTTCAAACGCATGGTCTGATCTTTTACTTGTGTATCAAAGGGGCTTGGAAAAGGTCTACTTGTCGTTTGGTTTGCATTTCTCTAATAGTGATCAATCTGGAGGGGGTTCCATACACTGACTCAAGTGAGGATTCGGGTACTGATTTAGTTTAATGTACATCTTTCATGGCTAATCCATAAGAAGAATGTGTGGCCAGGATCACCCTATCCTTACGGGACAGAACTCTTAGCAAACACATTAGTTGTCGGTGAGCACCGAGATTGCAGCTTCCTTGAATATCTTTGCCAACAGTGAATAGCTAGCATTGCTCATTCGCCAACATGCCGGGAGGGCCCAAAATGCAGTGTCTAGCCCAGAGGTCACCCTTAACAATGACAATCCAATTAGATGGCCCGAAACAGGGGGACCTCCTACCTCGCATGTAGTGCACCTAAATACTACTACCTTTTATCAGTTCGGGGCAAGACAAAGTCAGCTAAACCAGGCTCAGTTTGGGAAGCTAGGATTTAACTACGCCAATCCTTTCCAATAGCAATTTGGTAACCAATTCTTCCAGGGGCAGCCTATCCAGCCAATGTTCGCACCAAGACCTTTTTATTAGCCTGTTCCTAGCTAGAGTACATCAGTTACCTCACAGTTCTAAGCACCTCAACTGCCCAATTTAAAGGCATTTCCCCTGGGGTAATATAGTTCTTATCCAAGCATAGGGAACGCCATCCTCCAATAACCAGAAATGGTGGAATTATGGTAACAATTCTTGACCACTCACGGTGGCCATCTCATGAATCCATACTCGGTGCAACCAATAATCAGGGATGAAGATAGTTTGCCCCCAAACTTCGCAATACCGCAGTTTGAAAAATATGTGGGATATGGAGACCCGTGCGCTCACTTACACATTATCAAATGGTGAGTGAATGGATGATGGCTAAGTTCTTTGTCGTCACCTTAGGCCACCCAGTTAACGAATGGTACAATCACCTTCCACTGGACATAGCTACTGATTAGAATAGCCTTGCTCAGGCTATGATAGGGCATTATGGTTTCAACTCTCAAATGGAAACCACAATGCAACATCTAGAGGCTATAAGGCAAGAGCAGGGTGAGAGCTTCAAGTCCTACTATGAGCTTCAGGCTTCTAGCTTGCTTAAGTCTACAGGAGATGATAACCAAGCTTTTGCACGGTGCACTGCCATCATACAGGAACAAGTTTGGGCTAGACATCTTTTCGAGCTATCAAGAAGTGTTTGAGAAGGCAGATAGGTTGGAGCACTTTGAATCCATGGACATGTCTGGGGGGCATTAACACCGAAAGATGATGATGTAATAAATTAGCATTTAGCTACTTTGCCCAACGAGGCTATTGAATTTTGAACTGAACTTTGTTTATTTGCTAGATATTCTATTGATTGAAATCGCACATTCTCATAAACATATGCATAATATTTTTAGCATGTGTGACACATCATGTCATGAAATTAATTTAGGTATAAATGGATTCCCCATAATAAGTTCAAATGATTTAACTCTTGAGAGAAAGTGAGAGATAGACTAATGTACTTAGATAACGTGTGATAGCATTTGCCTCACCAAAGACGAAAGATCAACAGAAAGATCTCCTGATATGAAACATCCACTAACTATTAAATCAGTCAATCGAAGGAATGAAGCACGCAAAGATCAAAAGGATCGAAGCTTGACTAAGACCAAAGTGTTAACAAAGCAAATTAAAGACAAACAACCTACAACACAAAGAAGGGGTCAGACCTTTGAGCACGTCAACAACTCCACCATTCATGGGGTAATCAAGAAAAAGTCAAAATGACCAAAGCAAATTGAATCTCTCCTAAAGGGTCAAACAACTAGTGCAATACTAAAGATAAAAAGAATCAGATCGTTGAGCATGCCAACAACTCCTTCACACGACTCACTACCATTTGTGGGGCAATCATTGAAACATTAAACAATTGATTTCATAAGGAATCGTTGATGATCAAACATCCAGACCCATCATTGAATACACCTAAGGCTTGCAAAGCAGCATGAGCACTAACCATTTGATCAGAAAAGCTGAACGAGATAACAAATGAAGTCATGGACATAGACGATGACCGATCTACCAAATCAACCAAGTCTTACACAATTGCTATCACGCATAGGTGAAAGAAATATATCGATAAAAAGCAGTACCAACAAAAAAATGAATTTGCAATTAGCCTATAAATTAACACTTGGTTAGTTGAGCAAAAATTAAGGTCTCTTTTCAAAACACAAAAAGAATAGTCTGTTGAGTTGAAAACTCGAAAAGGGTGACTTAGGCAAAACTTAGGACATCGAGAGAACCACATTGGTTAGAAAACTTGAGAGGGCTAATTAATGGTAAAAGTCAAATAATTTGAAACGTTTATAACCCTGTTAAGTTCATCAATGAATTTTCATTTTTGCTGAATCTTTATGCATATGCTCATTTTGATTGCTTGCATGCCAATGGTAGAATATTTCAAGTAAACGTCCAAAAAATGAAAAAGTAAAAATAAAAATGAGTTTGCTGGATTGAAGACCTGAAAGGACGATCAAGGTAAAAATTAAGACAAGGTTCGATATATTGAAAACCCGTAAGGGCGGTCTATGAAAAAATTATAACCAAAGAAGTATTAAATTCATCATCTCTTCCTCGGAATGGTATGTGACATTATATACATCCAATGCTTCAAGCAAATAGCTTCCAAGCGATCATCACCAACACAATGCGTGGGCAACGACTCAACTAGACTTTTCTCAAACCAGATTCAAGCTCTGAACTCGAATCTGATTCAATGAACCCATGGTCGTCGCTCTAAGGAAGTCATCCATGGAATCCCTAACAAGATAAATCCTAGGGGCAACCATGCACCAACACAAGAGAAGGCTCTTCAATACACCTATGACAGATGAACATACATCATATGATAAATATTGTTCATGCATAAAAGCATACATTACATTCGCATCACGTCATTTACAGGTAAGGACGATGCCAAATTGGGGCAACACGATCTCGATAAACAAAGAACCTCCACCTCCACATGAGGAACCTAAAAACAAGATGATAGCCCACTCAAGCCTAAAGTTAATTCAAGCCTATTTAGGTTTTGCCTCATTGCTACACCACAAAAGCCTCCTAAAACAATAGAGCAGTTTTCGAGACACCCCTGAACTTTTATCAAACTCATTCCTTCCTCATGTTTTAATTTTTGATTGAAGGGGTAAAAATTTTTGCTTCGCATAAACTCAATCAAATAATTAAAACATTAAACATAAAATGTATTAAAGTTAACTATTCTCTGATTTGTCATAGGAAACAAGTCAAAATCCTATTAAGGAAATTCAAAAATACAACCAAAGATGGAAACGAATATCTCGATGACTGAAGAAAAAAATAGTTTACTAAAGAAAGAAATGATTGGATATCCCCCACTAGGATCACCTTTGAAACAGATTCAGGCACCCATTATTCCAACAAACTTGCAAGGGGCACACGATAATCATAGCCGAGGAAGGAAACAGTTGGCGAATATTACAGGGATGTCGTAGAAAGAAATGATCGACCCACCCGTAAGGGGCATCAAGCACCAAGGGATTCCGAAGAAAGAAACGGACAATCCTGGTAGGACAAGATGCTAGAAAGGAAGGCTCACATCATCACCAATTGAGGGCAAAGATGGCAGCAACCACATCGGTTGGGTATATTCTCAATACCTCCGCTCCATTTCGTGTGATCATACTAGTTATACAACCAGCAATTATCACACGAGGGGTAGTTGTGAGCATGGGCCTTTGTACCAGCTTGCGCATTCAATGATGATGGTTTTTCCACTACAAGAAAATCGTTAGATTGCAATGAATATTGCAACGAAAATTGCAACGGAAACACCATTCTGCAACTAATTTGCAACAGAATGGATTCCGTTACTATTTGCATCCTTGCAGATTGGTTTGCAACGATTTGAAATTCTATTACATGTCTGCAATGGAATGATTTTCCCTTGCTTATTCTGTTGCAAAACTGCAAGTATACATCCCTTGCAGAACTTGTGGCAATTTTGCAAGTAAAATTCCCTTACTGGATGAGCTAGCTGATTTGGAAATGCAATATCCCTTGCAAAATTCCCTTGCAATTTGCAAGTATCTAGGTCGTTGCATATTTACTTGCTAATTTGCAAGTGTATTATCCCTTGCAAAATTCTCTTGCAATTTGCAAGTACCTATTTCATTACAGATAATCATTGCAAATTTGCAAGTTAATTTCCTTTGCAATTCTCCTTGTAGATTTGTAATTATAAAATAGTGTACAAATCTCTTGCCAAATTCCATTGCAAATTACAATTTTATAAAATTTCAATTATAAATAAATGTGCTAATATAAATTAACCTTCCTATACATACATTTGATTTATCATACAAACTTTGAAATATTTATAAAATATCAAATATATATATATATATATATATATATATATATATATATATATAACTCCAAAAATTAATACAATAGGTTCTACATATTAATAATCCAAAAAAGACAAGCTCCCTATGTCATATAACTATGGGAACTAGTATTAGTCCAAAAAATCTATCCTCGATTAGTTGACACTAGTTATAGTCCAAAAGAACTAGTTCCCATAGTTATATTATAGTCAAAAGAACTTGTAATTGTCCAAAAAATCTATCCCCAATAATTGAAACTAAGCATTGTCCAAAATACTAAGTTAATCATAAAAAACTACCCTTGAGAAGTTGAAGTACCATGTCTTGGGATAATACCATTTAGCACCTCTTCCAAGTGGTTTGACTACAATTTTCTTTCTTCTCTTTCTCTTCCAAGTTCTTCCTTAATTTCATCAAGTTGACTTTGTAGGGAAACATTGACATGATTTGATTGAGATTGAGAACTAGAATTGCCTCCAATAAGATTTGATGACAATTGAGTAGCCAATGAACCACTACCAAAAATTCTTCTTTTTTTATCTTTCCCGGCAACTACTTGCAATTATAGCTAATTTCCGTCGACCTCATTCAAACCCAACTCTTGACGAAGGCATGTCAATTCCTCCTAAAAACAAATAACTTTATATTGAACACGATTCGGACTAGAATTTACCACTATGTCCAAAACAAATAACTTTCCAAACTCTTGTTTTGAGAGAAAGGTTTGTATAATAGACGAGCAATAAAGAGCACATAGCGATTTACATCAATAACACAAAAATTCCATAATTATTTAACAAGTACATCACTCTGAGTAACTTGGTCGCAAATAGTGGAGAGCAGAACATAATGCAAGAAAATATTGAAACCACAAATTCAAGAGCTTGGAGAGCATAGAGATAGAAATTTCATGGGCATCTGTTGCAACTATTCAGTCATACTAAATTAACAAATGGTTAACATATCATCAAAAATGGGGAAGGAGATTGATAGGTAAATATTGCACCCTTGATATTTACAGAAACATTAACTGATATTTGCACCAGAATTATCTTAAAGCCTACATTCTTAAACTTAGAAAATCAGTACCTATACATAGATTAAACTCAGAAAATTAAACTCTGGTAGCGTCTTTATGCTCCTATTGTCACAGATCAAGTGGAATATTGGTCTATAATTGCACATATAAAAAATCAGTAAACCAAAAATTGAAACTAACAATTGCTACTATTGTCACAGACATGTTGCAAAGGGATTCAAAGTATCATTTATTTATTATTTAACATGCTAAAATACCCAAGTACAAAAATTACAGCAGGGTGGAGCAACTGAACATCAGAAAATCAGTAAACCAAAAAATGAAACGTAGAAAACTAGTACATATACATAGATTTAATTGAACAAGAAAAGTAACTATAGAATAAGGTTGATAACATACATCTGTAATCTTCTATTTTTCATCGATAGATGTTTTTCTGTCATGGTTCTTTGTATGAGTAAAACGGAACACCTCAGGTAAAGATGGAGTTCGTCCTATCTCCTTTTCCTGTAAGTAGGCAGTGGACAAATTGCATAAACCAAAAGAAGAAATTTTGAAATTACAACATTAAAAATCAGACACATACCCAAATACAACATTCACACACCCAAATCATAATTAATGGCATTTTCAAACCAAAAGAAGAAATTTGGAAATTACCAATCGTTCTACACTCATCTTAGCAGACATAAATCCACCAGTATAATTAGGCTTAGCTGGTCCGTTGATACCACCTCTTCTACTCAATCATGATTAATCAGATTTAGCTACAGCTGCTGGTGAGGACCAATCTTCACACCATGAATTCCATACATCCATTGGAACCTAAGGTTCCCTCTTCCTTGAAGTCCTCATTCGAGATAGATATCCCCCGTACCTTTGTTTAGCCAACCTATACCATTTAATTTTCATTATGGACTCTATTGACGCATCCCACTTGAAGACTTTCTAAACAATTATAGTGAATAGATACATTATATTTTATCAACAAATAATGAATTAATAACAACTCAAATATAAATATAAGTAGAACCACATGGATCTGACCTTTCCTTGAAAATTTGATTGATTCTTGATGACATAACTCAGAATAATCAATGATGAAAATAACTTATTTTTAATAAGGATCAAACTGTAACCAAACACATTATTAGTGTAGTAGTACTAAAAAGTTCTACTTACGTGTATTCATCTAATACAGTAAGTAAAAACCGACTATTGGATCCAACTGGTAGTACCTTAGGCAGTGGCTTTGGTGGCGCCGGTGGTGTTGGTGGTGATAATTATTGTTTCAAGTTACTCTGCTCTTGATTGGGCTCAGTGGCATTTTTATTGCTAGGAAATTCAGTGCTATCATCATTTTGCACGCTACCTGAAAATAACTTGAACATATCTACTGAGTTTATAAACTCGGGTAATCTTTTATACATGTTCCAGTACACATTTCTATACATCTATCTATGTATTTACTATAATGATTTTAGTCCCACATAAAAAAATATGCAGCACTAAGTAATTGCGTTCAACATAGTTCAATTACTAAAACATCAGAAGTTAAACAACTTGCCATTTACACTATTGATTCGTTAGAAGTACATATACCAAAAAGAATGGTTGCTCAATTATTTATTTATATTATCAGAGATTTTAAATCGAAATAATAGACACCAGTGCTCGAGCAATAACTATATTTAAGAACATTAACACAAAACCTCCACAATGAAAAAGCTCTGAATGCTATACTTATTTATTTCCATATAGTAAAACAACAGTTACTTGTAAATAAAAGAAAATTTCCAGGAAGAGAAGAGCCTACAATTATGAAGGAAACAAAAGGCCCCATCTCATCTACTTTGCAGCCATGTCCATGCACTTAAGTGCAGTCAAACAAATACTCATAATCATCGTATTCCAATCAATGTCCAAAATCCAATAAAAAACTTGACCACATAATCTATTTATCCTTGTATTGCTAGTTCAAGAGTGTACATAAAGAATTAATTTCAGACTCATTCAAGTTCATGAAGAACTAATTTCAGACTCAAATTCAAGTCAATTCAAAACCAGAGCTACTTAGCATGATATTAAGATTAGTGCTGGATTCAGTAACAATAAAAACACATAGAAAGATTTACAGTTAACCGTAGAAGAAGTAGCCAGGTTATTATGTGATATTAAGACTAGTTGATTTCAGCAGTCTATCAGATAGAAGCACTAAACAGGGTCACTATGCAATATTTTAGGGAATTAAAAAACCTACAGCAATAAAAATAAGTCACCGTATGCAGCTACAACACAAATTTTGAAATAAAATTAAGTATGCAAACTAATTAACTAGTTATAATTAACCAAACTTTGAACAAAGGTTTTAATATATATGATCTTGTCTAAGCAAGTAGTTATGCTGTAAATGATAGTATGAGAGCTACTTTTTTATAGGCCA
>CATIWQ010168215.1:0-23209 GCA_949673415.1 Euphorbia schlechtendalii | reverse complement strand
AATGCTCGAATAATCCCAGCATCACATGTTTGAATCTTAGATGTTGTTTTAGGAGGTAAGAAAAACAACTCTACATTTCTTAAACCTTCAACTATCTTTGGATGAGCTGGGCAATTGTCTACTATTAACAAAACCTTTCTGTCATTCATTCTCTTATCAAATCAACTAACATATTCTTGAAAAAGTAAGCCGGTCATCCAAGCTTACTTGTTGGATCTATAAATGCAATTAAGATTGTTCATATTCACATTTTTAAAGCAACTAGGATTTTCAAACTTACCAATAATCCATAAAGGTACTTTGTCAGATCCATCACCATTTCAACAAAGAGCAAGAGTAATTCTCTCTTTGTCTTTTTTGCGACCTTCAAGCTGCTTGGTATCAAGTGAATGATCAGCTTCCAATCGGTAAAATAGTCCATTTTCATCCATTATTTATAAATATCCTTCAATTGAAACTGATCTAGGTTTGACCGTATTCTAGGCAATTCATTTTCAATGTTCTCCATGATAACTGAACCACTTTCACCAAAACGTCTGTAAGACTTGATTTCGTATCTTGACTTGAAACGTTCTAACCAACCAGAAGAGAAGCTGTAATCTGGATTAGTTTCACCATACATTTTCACGAAAAGATCTTTTGCTTTTCCTTGGATAATTTCCCCTGACGTGTTCACTTTCTCTTGCATTTGAAGAAACCACTCATACAAAACTTTCTCCAAATCAGGGTACTTTGCTGGTTTATGCCTCTTGAAATCGCTATTTTTCATCTCATTTGATAAATACTTTGCCAACCTTTTAAGAGTGTGTAATATTGTTGATTGACTAATAATCAAATCAAACTTTTGTTTCACCCATGCTTGCAAATCTTTTTGGCTAACAGTTGGATTATCTTTCTTATACACACATATTGCATTTCTTATTTTATCGGTTAAAGATGATTTTTGTATGCCTTTCAAATGATGATGGGAAGACATTATCTTGGATTATGGTTTAAACATTTAGCATTTTTCTTTTATTGTTAACATAAAATCCTTTCCTATTCTATATACATAAATACAATTACATATATACAATACATTGCACTAAATTTTCTTACATTTCCAAGATTTTAATACAATGATAAATAAACAAATATTATACTTTTTAGTTTTTTTTATATATGTATGCATAAACTAATTAATTTTTATTAAAACTTTTAAAACTCTTAATTCAAGTATCTTTTTTCTTTCTTTCCTATGACACATACTATAAAATACTCTCTAAAATAACAAATATTTATTTATCGATAAATGAATATTTTATGCATTTATCGATAAATTAATAATCTCAATAAATGAATACTTTTTCCCGGTCCCAAGCATATGCATTTATAGAGATTTTACTGTAATTTTTTAAAAAAATAACACGATATTTAGAATTTTTTTTAAAGGGAAACTATTTTTGGAGGACAAAAGGGAGCAAAAGGAGTACTTTAACGGCGGATTTATTTGTGTTGCCGAGACTACAATGTGGTTGATTATCTGAAGCATTTCGTGGTTGATTAAGTGAAACGGGGCTATTTTAATGTGATGATATTCTTTTTAATTTGGAATTGTCTATAGCTATGTATCAAAGAAACTCACGAAAGGAATGGACGAACTCCGGAATACGCTAAATCTTAGTTTATAACTGATTCAATTTAATTCATTTTATATACAAAATTCACAATGTCATATATAACACGAATTGTAATAAAACAAAATTGATTTCAAGCACATCTGATAACACGATTAAATGTCCACAGATATGGAGGGCATCTACTTATAATCACTCTTCCTGTAGATTGAATATCCGAGCAAAACCAAGCAATCTGTTTTGACTTTTAACCGGTCTAGAATTCTATATCTTATCTTTCATCATTATCTATCATTTTATCTCATTATAAAGTTTGCAAGTCAAAAAAACCACATTTAATGTTCCCCACCCAACGGAACAGTTTTCATGGTTTACTAATTTCCAAAATTTACACCATTAATCATTTACAACTATGGACACCATTGGAGTTTCACTATGCTCCATCATAATTCCCTGGTTCGTAACACATCTTTCGTGCCCAATATATACTTCAAGTAATCTGCACAAGTTCACAAAAAAAAAATTATAATAGATCTTGTTTCAGAATAATAGGCAAGTAATAAAACTTACCATCCTGCCATTCACCACCAAAAGAAAAACAAAAAAATTGAAGGAAATGAATGGAGAGACTTGGTAGCAATAGCCAGAAATGTGTCATTTTATTTGGACAAAACAATGTAGGGGGAAGTATAGATAAGTATTAATCAAAACAGAACAAATTCCCACCGGAAAGGCAGAAATTTTTAGTCTTATAAAGAAAACACATCAAGTTCTAGATAATACTATCAATCCCAAGATTGTCAAAGCAAAGCATCAGTAAAATGGCTCGATATGGATGAGGCAAGAAGTACCGCGTTTGGTGGATGAAATTCATAAACTACAGCGATTTCCATTAGAAATTTTTAACAAAATGTAAAACGAAAAAACGAAAGACATCAAAAAATTGTACTATAACATAATAATTAAAAAAAATAGGGTATGAGTTGGGGAAACTTAGGGCTAGTTTAGGATTGTCTTCCCAGACTGCTTTCTCGAAAATGCTTCAATTTCAAGTTTTTCCAGGCTACTCTTAGAATATGTTGTTCCATTAAAAGTTATAAAGTGAAACTTGCCGTAAGAGCAGCTATGACAGCAATACCAAACAGACCCTTAATGTATATGCTCATTGAGTTACCCAACTTTTCATCGTCTAGAGACAACAAAAGAACCCTTTCCTAAGCTATGTAGTTGACATATAATAAAGGTAATATATGGCGCTAGAGAGAGAGAAAAGACTTTTACCAGGTTATGTGGGCGACACTTGAATGCCTTCATAGCAGCCTTAGCAAAAACTTGAGCAGCTTCGGCTTCGGCTTCGGCAGCCTCAGCTTCCCTAGCAGCCGCTTCAGCTTCGGCAATGGCAGCTTCAGCAGCTGCAACTGCCTTTGCAGCAGCCGCAGCTGCCTCAAGAGCAGTCATTCCTCGAATCTTCAATAGCTCTTGCTCGATCTGGGACTTGGTCACGATTTTTGTGTTGCTCTTTTCAGATTTCGGCAAATCCTTCTGCTTTCCTTCTGCAACTGAGAGGGAAACGCTTCTTTTTCCTTCAGAAATTGTTGAACTAGGTGCTATCTTGTACTTGTGCTTTATCTGCAATTTATAGCCATAGAAATACAGCTGTTTTCATTAGAGAGCAAAAAAATAAAGAAAACTGCTTTCAGAAATATAATCCTTAGTAACTTGTGACTTTCCTAGAAACACACACCATCGTTATCTGAAGCAATATAAGTTCTAATGAATATAAACCCCAAACTAGGAAAAGGTTTCAGCAAATGTGAAGTAAGAAGAAAAACCCTATTCTGAATCACAGTTAAACAATATGTCAAATTGAAATTAACATGGAATCAAAAATAGCTACATTCTTTGTTTGCACATATTGATTTCACAAGACTATCAAAATTATTTTGCAAAAAAAAAAGGACATATTGGCAGGCAGCACAATAATATGGATTTTTAAAATAAAATAAATTTACTGTCCACGAGTAAATTGCATTAATATTGAAAAAATTTCTTGCACATGGTATTATGCATCCTTGAAAGTAGGTAACTGGACCAAAAAAAAAAATTCATCGTCAGACAAAAAGTTTTCTAAGGCTATAGTAGGGTTAGAGTATCAAATACTACCTTCATCAATTTTCCATTTGCAGCCAGAAGCTTGAGTTTTCCTGCCAATAGCTTCTTGAGATTTGGGGGCGCCCAGTGTTTCTCCTACATCAATCATTATATTTATAAAGCTAAAACCAGTTTGAAAACAAAAACATACTAATGGAAAATTAAGAAAAATAAAAAATAGTAGATTTGACTTTGAAATCTGCACAGACATAGACTAATTCATTCTTACAAATAATTTCAGTTCAAGATCCATGGATCATTTATAGGAAGAAAGTAGGCACAAAGAAATTACAGAAGGAGAGAACATCTGGATGATAAGCAAGTAGAATTACGAAAACTGAAACACGTAGTATAACTTTTTTTCAATATATCTTCATGCATAAATACAAAATTTCTAGTGAGCGTACAAGATAGAATACCTCTATGTACATAGCAATCGAAGCTCTGTCAGAACCACGCGGTTCCTTCAATGCAGTTATAGCCTCTAATATCAAATTATCCAACCTACAGTTGCAATGATAGTCCCAATATAATTATTCGTAAATCACATCAAACTAAAAAACATGACCTTGAGCAATATCTTCCACCTTAACATAAAAATCGAGCCTTTTCCTAAATAGATGAACAATGAACCATTTGTAGATCATAATTACCCATGTTATTGAGTTTTTACCAATGATACAGCCAAGAGCAATAATATTTCAAATTTTTGTAAATTTTTCAGTCAAAAATATGTGCTCGTGAATGTCTCTATCTAAAGTAAAATTCAAACAATTTAGAGGGTCTAAAGGCCTTCTTTGTCATATGAATGACCCAATTTAACCAGAAAAATGACTCATTGTCTTGAAATTATGAGGGGCATAAATGTGATTGTGATAAAAGAAAGTAGCAGGCACAAAAGAGCAGAGGAAGCAGATAATATATGACAAAGCCATTACAAGTTCAATACTAGAACATAAGATTTTCATTAAGTATAAAACATTCTTTAAATTGAAAATAGCATTAAAATGAGTATCTCCCATGATTAAGTTCTTCATGCTGCGCTTGCATCAGTAGTTCATGCGGGTCAAGATTGACTTCAGTTGACTTAAGAAGTTAAGAGCTCCTACAAATTTATGGGAAAACTTCATGCGTAATAGAACAATGGAAGTCGACTACTAAGCAAGCAGAATTGTCATAAAGCGAAAAGAAAGGAACTAAAAATCTCAAATAGACCAACGAGAATGCAATAATTAAACACAGTCTCGATCTGAACTAGTTCAAAGAAAATGCAATTTTTCGCCACTCACCTCCATCTAGAAAGTAGAAAAATATTTTAATAGAATGATAAAAAAAACTCATTCCTAGATTTTTGAATTTAGGACATCTTATTTGAAAAATTTGAGCCACCTAATTTAACTCTTTTTATCTTTTAGAGGGTTGAGACAGGCTAGCCCTTGCTTAGTGTAAAGCTGCAAATACAGCTCCACAGCTAAAATTTTGAATACGTTATCTACATAGATATACAAACACACACACAGACACACAAACACACACAGAGATATATACATGATAAATACAAAAATAAAGTGCTAATCTACGATGATAGAAAGAGTGTAACCTAGCAAGCAGTTCTTTCGAACCAGTATTCTTCGGTGTTCCACTGCATATTGCTAAAGGCTTAGCATCAACAATTTCTTCCCCACCCAGAACAACTGTGCTTAAAGCCTTGGAATTTTCATCACGTTTAGGGGTTTGTGGATTTTTTTTAAGTGCGAGTTTAGCCTTCTGTCTCGACCCCCATATTGCAGTCACATTTATATTTCTCCATTTGTCCTGGACACAAGTACACTACATTACTACTATATAACACCATTAGGTCACATTTCCATGATTTAAACAATTTTAAAGTAGCAAATGGCAAGAAAGAAAAGGCCTGTGATGAAAATGAACTGAAGAGAGGTTATAAACTGCAATCCACAAAAAAGTCTGTACTTTAATTGCGGGTTTAGCACGAAAAATGAACATGCTACCTTCATATCACAACTACCTTCAAATCGACATTTGACCTTAATCGCAAGAGAGCACTGAATTCAGGATCTGTAAGTATTGTACGCCATTTGCCTGTCCCGTGCTTATGGACTCCGGCTTTAAGGGCTGCTTCTTCTTCGGCAGTCCACTTCTGCTTGGGAGCACCCATTAATGGAGGTTACACAACCTCAGAAAAATGTCTGCAAGTTCAATTCACACACATTTATGCAATCTTTAAAAGTATTCAACAGGCAAAATATAGTACCTCAGCTTAGCACATAAAAGGCACAAAACATGTAATCACAAATCAAAGAAAACCAATACTCTACAAGAGCAACTACTGGTTGTTCCACATTCCTTCATTTGTTGAATTTGGATGAATTTTCCACAGCGTACCAAAAACACTAATTTTTCTAACTCAATTACAGTCAAATTGAAGAAAATACATAGCGCTTAAGGATTGACCAAATTATTTAAGCTCAAAATTGACATAGTATAATACAAAATCTTCCGAATTCATGTTCAGGTTAAGCGAGATTGGAACAATTCTGCGCGGCCATCACATATAAAAATGCAATTTCCAAAAACAGAAAGCTCGTCACCAACAAATAACAAGCCCAGTAAGCCAAAAACTGAAAATTGGGTACGCATACCTGATTCAATTGAAATTGACGAAAAACAGCACAGATCAAACAAAATTTTGAGGGAACCAAACACTGACAATGTTGATGGTGATTAGAAAAACAAATTAAATTGGGGAATTTGAGAGGGTGAAGCGCATAGTTATACCTGATCAAAGGAACCGATGCGAATTCAATATTCATATGGGGATCATTCGATTGTAAAGGCTTGAGAAAGTGCTGAGAATTATTTATTTATTACGTTTTTTCTGATTTCTGGTTTCCAAAACATCTCACTGTACATATAATTTTTATTTTTTGGATTTCCATTTTCGGCCGTCGAAATTTTTTTTTTTTTTTGCAGTCTTAACCTCATAATGTTTATGATATTTTATTTCGGCACCTAAATTTTGCAAATTTACCATACATTCCACTAACAAAATTAACATATGTTAAATTGTAAAGTATACACATGTTCGGAATTAAACTAGCTTAAAACCTTATTGTAAAAAAAAGGTAGGGTTTGTGAAATTTATTTACAAAAATATTATTTGATCTTTTGTATTGTATAATCAATTTAAAATTTCAGTTTTCACTCTATACGTTTTATATATATATATATATATATATATATATATATATATATATATATATATATATATATATATATATATATATTGTATTTTCAAGTTTCAGTTGCGATCTCTTTTTGCATCGCGCGTTTTTCTCTATCAAATTCTCTCTTCCTTGTTTTGATTATCCCTGATTCTCTCTAGATCGAAGATTCTTCAAGTCTCTACTCCATGCAACTATCAAATTCTCTACATAATCTCAGTTTTCTAGCTTTCTTTAAGTTTCTGCTCTCTGCAACTATCAAATTCTTTGCATAATTCAAATTTTTTAGCTTTGTATTAGGTTTTTATTTCAATTTGAAATTCCGATTAGGTTAGCTATTGTTTTTGCATCTAATTTTGATTTCACTTAGAAGTGAGTTTCAAACGCAAATTTCAAGAACATAAAAGAAAAGAAACTAACAACCTGCGCAATACTTTGTGTTATGGGATAAATTGCAAACTGAGCATAAATAAGTGAAGGCCCAAACATTAGGTCCAGATTGACAAACTAAATCTATTACAAAAATAATAGATCATCGTTGAATTGAATTTAATTTGACATTTTATATTCTTCTTACCAAATTATTATTAGATACATAATGTTTTGATTCAATACTTTGTAGAGATTTATTTTACATATTGTATGTTAAATTAGGACTGGAACGTGGTTTCACGTGCTAATTCTCTGATTGAAGTTGACTCCTAACGCCCCTCTTTTACATGGTCTGATGGTTCCTGCAAGACAAAAAACGTCGCTATGGGGGACTAGCCATGTGACCGACGTAGCCTCTCCGATGCTTAAGTTAGATCAGATTTAAGAGAGGAGGCAGGGAGTTTTTAGTGAATTTAGAATACGTACCTTTGCGTGGTGACCCAAAGAGTCTTTTTATACTCTTTGATCTCTGATCCAATAATGTAAATCACCAGAGTTCTAGCTTGAGAGAATCTGTATCCTGTTGATAAGATAAAGTTTATCTGAACTGAGAGTTCCAATTATTGATATCTCTTTTGTGGATTTAGACTCTCAACTGGACTCTGTGCTCCCGAGGCATCGGGGACGGTCTAGGCGGACAAGCCGACTCAGCTTGGTGACCGCCTGCACATCTCTATGAGATTGGGGGAAGACTTGGTCTCTTCCAGATTTGGGGCAGATACAATCCACCTGGATGATTACCGAGGCTTTACCTTCGGAGCGGATGAGCTCCGCCTAGATTGACAGGAACATTCTTAGCCTCATCGTAACATTTTTCCCTGCTCCAGGCGGATGTAGTCCGCCTGGCGGTTTTGCGTGGCATGCACGCACCTGTTATTATTTGACCTTGTTAACATTGTATTTACCTTTTAATGCATTTTCATTAATTTTCAAGATTGATCTGACACAACTTGTTCTTCCTACCTCTTACATACCAGTTTCTTACAAATTTTGACATTTTTTTATTTTTCCTACCAGTTTCCTACCAAATACCTACTGTTTTGATTCAATACTTTGTAGAGATTTATCTTACATGTTGTAATCACTTTCGGATGCATTTTCATTACTTTTTAAGGTTAATTTGACACAACTTGTTCTTCCTACCAATTACTTGCCACTTACCTACCAGTTTCTTACTAGTTTTAATGTTTTTTATTCTTCATACTAGTTTCCCACCCGTTAACTACTGTTTTGATTCAATACTTTGTAAAGATTTATCTTATATGTTGTAATCACTTTCTAATACATTTTCATTGCTTTTCAAGATCAAATTGACACAACCGGTTCTTCCCATCAGTTACCTACTACTTACCTACCATTTTCTCACTAGTTTTGACATTTTTTATCCTTCCTGCTAGTTTCTTACTGTTTTGATTCAATACTTTGTAGAGATTTATCTTACATGTTGTAATAATTTTCTAATACATTTTTATTAATTTTAAGATCGTAATTATTTGTAAACTGATATGGAGATAAACTTTTTACGTGTATTTTTGTTACCTACAATATTTCATAACAAAGTTGACACAACTTGTTTTTTCTACCAGTTACATACCACTTACCAACCAGTTTTTTACTAAATATCAAACACTTGAAAAAAAATTTCGAAAAAGTATATCACAATGGATGACGTTTTGAAGATAAAAATGAGACAAACAAAAGACTCTAAAGTAGCATGCCAAAAAAATAAACGGTTTGAAAGATAATGATAAAATAAGGAAAGAAAATTGAAACGTATAGGTTGTAAATATGAAACTTAATAGGTTAAGTTAGGGTAAAGAATTTGAGCTGAAACTATTCCTAATTTTCAATATATTTTGAAATTTTGTCAAAAAGTTAAGTTTACAATGGATGTAGATTATACAAGATATCATTCAAGTTGATTATATATGAGATCATTAAAGTTTGACACTCGTTTAATTTGCGAGGAAGATGTGGGAAATAATAATCATGATTAGGTTACGAACAATTATCTCAACAAAAAATATTAATTATTATGAAAAAACACTTTCAACTGTACATTGTTGTCATTTGATATCTCTATTATCAACTATTTGAATTTGATATTATTAATAATTAGAATAAATAACACTTCAATCAGTCTACACTCTACACAATTATAAATTTAAGATAAAATATGTTTATTTCGATATAATTCCACCGAGAACAATTGATAAAAGTCCACAGCAAAAACTTATGGAAATGTAACAAATGCACTAATTATAAAATGTACTTTTCGTTTGAAATAGATTCAAAGAGACAAATATGAAAAATGTTATGAATAATAAATGCATATTACACATAAAAAGAACTTTATTACACTTCATTCTTGTTTAATTAGATTGCTTTAATGAATTAAATATTACTTATTACTAGTTTTCAGTTAGAATTTTCTATGCACATGTTAGATTAATCTAAATATTTGAGTTAAGCGGCTAAGGACTGTCGCTCTTAAATCAGTCTTAATCTCAAATATGAGTTTAAACAAAGTATAAACGTATTTAATGAAAAAATTAAACAATTTAAGTATTTTTGAGCTAACTTCTTAAGTATATAACAAAGAGAAAATCAAATAAATTGGAGAAGGAAGCTTCTTCCACAAAGCTAACTTTTTAAGCTACAATAAATGCCATTGATGTACAATTAGTTAAAACAAACCAAAATATATAAAATTTATTATTCTAGGTTAACAAATAGTTTATCATATTTGGTTGAAATATTAAAAAATATGTTTCAATTCAATTTAAAGATTTTCTTAATTTTAATGTTCTTATACATGTTTCATTTCAACTCATCGATTTTCATAAGTTTAATACTCTTATACTCAAGCGTAAATTTTTTTTTCTATAGCAATGGTAGAAAAAGCAAATTATATGAATATACATCAATCATAAAAATTGATATCTAATTCGTGATTGATTCTATTATGTTTTCAATAAATTACCCAAACACTATTTTTCCTCTATTTTTTAAGTTTAGAAATTTAGTAGACTTGGTCTCGTTTGTTTTTAGGAAAATATTGCGTAGGAAAATAATTTTTTGAATTTTCCTACGTTTGTTTGATTTGAAAAATAAGTTAAAAGAAAATATTGTGAAAATCAACATGAAAATGTAGTGTAAATAATAGAAAATGTTTTCCCATAAAAAGGATGAGAAAACATTTTCCCTTACTATTATGCCTCACCTCCTCCACTATTATCTGCACCACTTCTTCCACCTACACCAACATATCCATCACTATCTCAATCCCGCTACTTTCACTATCACCATCACTGCCACCACCTCCTTCTCCCGCCGCCATCATCACCACCACCTTCACCTCCATCCGGATATCACCACCACCACCATTTCTTCTACCCATACCAACACATCCATTACTTTCTCTACCCTATTATCGTTATCACGAACACCACCACCTCCTTCGTTCGCCTTCACCACCACCACCACCACTCCCTCCACCAAAATCACCACTCACACCAACACATCCACTTCTACATCAACACAGCTACCGTCACCATCACCACCTCCTCCACCCCTCTACCACCATCTCCACCCCACCACCACCTTTTCCTTTACCTATTTACCACCACTTCCTCCACCCCACTATCACCACTACCTCCATCATCACCATCAAATTCATCTCCTTCATCTACTTTATTTTATATAAAAAAATAATTCATACTTAATATAATTTTACAATATATATAAATATATATAAGTTAAACTAGGATTTTGTATAGTTAATTTGTGGTTGGAAAATATTTTTCAGAATTGTAAACAAATATCAGAAAATATTTTACAGTGATGTAGCCAAACATAAGAAAATATTTTATTTTCCTGCATAATATTTTTCCTTACATATTATTTTCCTACAAACGAACGATGCCTTATACGTTGAATTCATTTCAACAATTGAGATTTAAAATCGAGAACAAAGTTTGGGAGTTGGGACTATTTTATAATTGAATATAGATTCTTGGTGTGAACTATATTTTGCTAGACTAGGAGGGTCTATCTGCAATATTTATAAAAAGTGAAACGAACAGTATTTTAATTCATAAAAAGAAAATGAAAAAAAAAACTATTTTCCATTGTTTTCCTTCTTGGAAGCTTTAAAAGGTCACACCCATTTCTCACTTCGAATCCATTTTGAGCCGAGATGGCGAATTCTTTGCAACGGATTTTGACTCATGGTCGCACGCTTGGCACACAAGGCTCGCTTTCCAGACCTTTCTCTGCTGCCGCCGGTGCATTGGTGGAGGCTGAGATCAAGCCGGGAGAGATTGGCATGGTTTCTGGAATCCCCGACGATCACCTTCGCAGGAAGGTAGACTCCTCTCTCTTTATATATTCCCAATTTGCTTTGTTTTCGATTCTTAGGGATCAACTTCTTTTCTTCCTGATTCAAAAATTTTCGATACATTTCATTGATTAGGGTTTGGAATTTGAAATTTTGCATTTTACAATTACAATTTTGAACTTGGATGCACTTAGTTGGCTATAGAAGAATGTGTAATACTAGGAAATCCATGAGAAACTAGTGAAAAATGTGAATTGACAATACTTTTCAGCAATTATATGGTTGGGTAGTTTTTAAAAAAAAATTATATGGTTGGGTATTCTTAGATAATTCTATAAGTGATATTTGACGGTATGTTTTGTTTCTTTTTTACAATTCATCTTCCGCGGAAATGTGCATGTTTTAGATGAAATTCGAGGCCTGGACGTTATTAGTAGCAATTATTTCCATTTAACATTCGATGTTCTATCATGCATTGTGCTTCTTATAATGGTTTGAATATTTGATGTTGATCACAGGTGGTAATTTACTCACCTGCTAGAACTGCTACTCAACAAGGAGCTGGGAAAGTTGGCAAGTGGAAAATCAATTTCGTATCAACACAAAAGTAGGTTCTTATTTAAGTGTTATTTTCCGTTTTATTTGCTTTCTTTCTTATCTCTGTGACGCAAATTTATCAGAACTTGCTGAAAAGATTAGCATTCATTGCTGAAGCTTATTGTTTTCATAAACATGCTTAGCGGAGTCAGGGAAGTCTCTAAGATGTCCAATTTTGTATTAGATAAAAAAAAATCTTTTTCTCGATACTGTTCCACTTCTTTATTTCATGTAAATTGTGATTTTTGAGTGTTGACCTAGCATTTTGGTACTGTCTACAAACTCAAATAACAGCCATTACCATGAAATCTTTATATTATTATTATGTGATTTAGGAGATCAAAGAGCCTATAGATCTTTGCATTGCTTATTCATGAATTGGGATGTGTGATACTGATAAGAAATGATCTGTTACTACTTTATTGCTTATGCAGGTGGGAAAATCCATTGATGGGTTGGACATCCACAGGGGACCCATATGCCAATGTTGGCGATTCTGCACTTCACTTTGACAGTGAAGAATCTGCCAAGTCTTTTGCTGAGCGACACGGTTGGGACTACACAGTGCGTCCCTATATCTTGTTCATTCCAATGTTTGTTTACTATGCTCTAGTAACTCCTTAGGCCTTCCACAAATTTCAGTTCTGCACTGTTTTGTTTATCATTTTGAAAAATAGTCTTTTTCGCGTTGTAATTTGTTCTCAGTTTCTTGAATGCCATACAAACAATTAGGTTTTCTAGTTAGGCCAACGGTGGGGGATGATAGACAATATGAGTTGCACTGTGTGCTCTTATTTTCCCATTGTTGATATGTTATGTGATTTGACATGTGAGTTCACTAGGAAGGGAGAAAACATGATACAGCCTTGCATTTTTCTTTTGAATAAATGTCTCTGTCTCTCTCAATTATGTAACAAGTTCATATGACTTTATATGTTGTAACTGGTTGCCAGTTTGCCATAGAATATTGAGGGTGATTTCTTCATTGAAATGTGAATTGAATTAAACTAAACTAACAGTTTATGATAATGAGTATTGAAGATGAAAGAAAGAAGAAATGGGTATGTAATTTTAAATAAATGATACAACGGGCGTAAGGCCCACAGGAGAATAATCTCCGTATCGTCATGTATTCTTTTCGTTTTCTTTGTTGCATTCTCTTTTAAATTTTATTTAGATTGTACGGTGTGAAATTATTTGCAGGTTAGGAAGCACCATACCCCCCTATTAAAGGTATGTAATTCCTTTTTTTGTATTTTAATTTTATTTTTTGCTGAATGCATGATCACTGATTTTCATTTGAACCACAGATAGTTTTAAGGTAGTTTTGATGCATAGTTTGAGATTAAACATAAACGATCATCTAACTAAGATTAAAACATAGTTGGTGAACATTTGAGATTATGGTATAAATAATAAAAATAGAGGTTATCTATGGTTCATTGATCTTCTTAAGACCATTATTAGTGTCTTCTTTTCTGAACTAAGATAGCCATGGAAGATTCTGAGGAAGGTCTGACTGCTGTTTACTGTTGTTTGTATGGAATTTTTGTACCATTGGCCATGAATGTGAAGATGAAAACTAGTTATAAGGTTTGGTTGGTGTTTCGTTCTATACCGTCTCTTATGATATTAGATGTATCAAACTCGTATTCTTTTTGCTGCTAATAATGGAAAATGAATTCTCTGTTACAAATGCATCAATCTGAAACTGGAGTAATACACTAATACCATCTTGTGCTTGAAATTTTTATTTCCTTTATCCCCGTGATTAACATTATAAATCAAGTGACATGTTTATTGAAGCTTTTTTCATTGGGAATACATTTTGTTTGGGTTTCAGGCAAAGTCATACGCTGACAATTTCAAGTTTAAGGGTCGTCCAAAAGCCGAGGCTTAATCATATTAAAGCTCTGCAAAATTAATATCCAATTTTGTTCACTTGATAAGCTGAGAAATCTTGTCCCCGGTAAACTCTTTTCAGAATAATGGATCTTCTAATTTGTAAAACATCATAAACCTGGTTCAGATTTATCTATGAACAAGCTAGGTAACATGGTTCCGAATACTGATAATTTCAGTACACATTGACACCATAAACCTGTAATTTGACTTTATAATGTACAACTTCTCAACTTCGTAATTGAACACAAATTACGAGGCAAGATACATGTATAAATTTTTCTTTTTCTCATTGTAATTTGGGAATAATAGATGTTCTAATTTGTTTGTGGTTTAAAATTTTCATTCATTAAAGAATTATTTTGCGTTGGCTGTCCGCAAGTGGCGGTTTAGATTTTTCAAACAAATGATGTGAAAAAAAAATGTAGCCACTCGCCAGTCACTTGAATAAATGTGAAAAATAACCATTCCTTAGCTAAACAAATTATTTATTTTGTCTTGCTTTATTTTTTTTGAAAAACTTTTGTCTTGCTTTATTACTTGCAAACAAGGATTTTTATGACACACCCGTTGATTTCCTTCAATGTATCCAACAACAAGCATGTCTATCTATAATGATACATAACAAGAACCCAACTCACAACCAAAATTCGTCACCATAAACCTATAATTTGACTTTCTACTGTACGACTTCCCAAAAACACGGGGTGAAATCTAATCTCAACAAAATGCTCTACTGACCGTGATCCCACTTGTATTCGGTAACAATTTCTTCATATAGTATTTCGATTTCCGCTTCAGATTGATCCTCTCGCTCCTTTTCGCTGGTATCATTTCTATCGAACATTCCGAAAAGCCACGCCTCTTGAACCTGTAAAACACAAGGCTAGTATCGTAACTCCACTACTCAACTCCCATGGAATAATAGTCTAAACATACCAATCTGCAGTTCGGGTTGTAAGAAGAAAAAGCCTTTCCAAGCCAAGAGAGGAAGCCTTCTTCTCGATGAAATCTGCGAATATTTCTTCGTCATCAATTTCAACACACCTCTGATAAAACAAATATAGTTTCCGGAAATTGAAAAATTAGGAAAAGACGTACCGAGCAATTTATCTCCCTGTCCTTGTCCTCGACATTCGGGAGAAACTGCAAATGCTGCAAACTCTCCGCATTTCTCGTCGAAGAAAGGAAAAAGAGCAGCACATGCTATGATTTGGCCTTCTCTCTCCACGACGATGAATGAATCCAATTCTTCAACCAACTATACTTACAAACAAACAACACAACAGAAATAGTCAGTTTTATGGACCGTTTCGACTACTATTAAGCCAACAGAGTATTGCAATGAAAAAGCAAGAATCGACCTTTTCGTCGGTTCTGTGGACCAATACATCGGATTCTGCTAAAGGTTGAATGAGTTTGTTTATTCCAGGAAGATCTGCCGTCCTGGCCATCCTGGTTCCCTCGTATAAATCACTGGGAAAAAAAATCAAGCCATAAATCGATGGATGATATAAAAATGGATTTATTGTTAAAATCAAAATATTATGTCTCAGAATAATATCTGAATAAGCAATTGGAATTAAATATATTAAAGAAACCGTTTCATGATAAAAATGAACCATAACACCAAAATTACTCGCGGGCTAAATTCCTACATCAATCAAACTTCACCCGATAAATGGTTTGTACAACTTTGCAATATGATCAGTTCAGATAAACTTTTGTTATATAATAAACTAGGTTTATTAATTAACTTAAAGAGGCCCAAATTCTGCTCATCTGATAGAATGAACTTATTGGAATAATAGAATAATCAATGTACAGAAAATATCTAAGACAGACAAAATACAGGGAATCAGAAACAAGAAATACCTAGCCACCATTGTCCCCATTCCGTCTCTTTTAAAAAGTTCCAGCAATAGAACTCCACCAATTGTGCCATCTAGAAGATGCACTCTTTGAACTCCTCCCTGAAACATACCATCTTTTCTAATCAGCACATCACACCAAAACCAGATACAACACTAATTTCTGCAATTGCTTTATGTTGCATACAATAAGCAACAGAGATTGGCGCTAGCTCATACAAGAAGGCCCCTAATTTCTGCAATTGCTTTATGTTGCATACTACTTGGAATTTAAAACAGTACTAACAATACCAAAGCATTCAACATGACAAGTTTGCTTTTCAAAATAAATATTCATTCGCAACTAAGCTGCATGTAACGAGACCAAACATACTGAAAAACCAATCCACATGCATCGCCAAATCCGTCACTAAAAAAAATTTGAGGTTATCTTGTCAGTTGCTGAATTTAAAAAATTAGCACAAACCAAGATATACCAAATTTCAAGTTAAAATATAATACAGCACCTTAATCAGGATAAAAGACTGAAAAAGAGATGGATGTATTAATCAAGAAAAACTACAGTTAAAAATTTGGAACAAATCCAAGATCTCCTTATAAGATAATACAGCTGAAAACCAGCGCTGAATTCTTTCTAGATTAGTCATCACACAAGTCCATATATTATTTAGTACTCTCATTCATATCCATACAAAATGAAGTAATATTTTTTTATCCCATATATAGAAATGCTTGATATTACCCACCACTAATCTCTAGAAAGTAAAAACAATGGCTATTTCAATGAACAAAACGCAGATTAAGACAGGAAGGGAGACCTATGGAGATGTTCTTAAGAAAATATTTGATGTCAAAACATATTCTAGTTTGCATCAATTCTAATTTAACCAACTCTCAGAAACATCAATTTGAACAAAGCTTAGGATGAGCGATAACAAAACAAAGTCATAATAAACTTACTTTACAAACAAAAGCAGCAGCAGCCAATTCCGCAAAGTAACCATTCAACCGACTTAACCTTTCATGGCCTCCAATAGCAAAGCCTTGTTCTCCAGACCATAACCCATTTCCATTATCAAAGCCAACACCATTATGAAATGTTGCATTTTGTTTTCCCTTTAGAGGCTTCCCATTCTGGGGTGGCTGGACAAGTCTTACCGAATCATTGTGTTCAAGAGAATTAAAATCCTCTTTGCCCACAGCTTTCACATAGTTAGCAGCTATTTCACTTTGCTTAGCCCGTTTTCGAATCAACATGTCAGCTTCATCAATAGCCAAGTAACGGATAAGGTGGCCACTCTCATCTAGAATAGGACCGTCAATTATGCAAATAAGCTTATCAGCCTCAATAGCCAATGCACATGCTGTAGCAACTTCGTATGTGCTGAACCAATGATCATTACACATCAAACTTCAGGCACATTGAATAAACTCTCGAAAAGCAAATAATAAATAGGTATCTAGAGAGTCTGCAAACATTTGTTACGTAATCAAGCTTTTAATCCAATTAACTCAAGATGAAGGATAAAAGAACATATAAGCTAGTTTTCATTTAAACTAGGCTTAATGCATTAGTAGCCCCCTGAACTTGTCCCTAAACGCTATTTTCCCTCTTGAACTTGCAAAAAGTGCACAGGTTTTCCCTCGATGCAACATGTCAATTTCTTGTTGTTTTGACTTTTCAAAAATGTCATTTTCCCAATGTTTCTATCTCCAATCAAATTCTTAACATGTGGCATTGAGGGGGCAAATTGGTTCACTTTTTGCAAGTTCAGGGTTATTTGAAACTTTTAAAAGTCCAGGAGGGAAAATGGTGTTTCATGACAAGTTCAGGGGCTCCCGATGCATTTAGCCTTTAAACAACCCATAAAATTAAATAATAATGTAAAGGGGAGAGAATAATAACAGAGAAGGGTATCAGTATCATACTTGCAATTCAAAACTTCTCCAGAGCTGGAATAACCAAGATTGCTAAGTAGAACTATACAACCACCATCAAGTCTTTCACGCATCCGAACCACATCCACTTTCTTAACTTCACCGGTCGCTCCAAAGTCAACGCCTTCAGCAACTCCTCTTCTCTGCAAATGGCCATCACAACAACAAATCAAAACAAAGGTTCAAAATGACATTACATTCTTATTACAAGGCACTACCTTGGCTGCAAGGAAGTTGCCACTAGCAACGCTCACACCAACATCATGCCAACGGCTACTTTCTCCATGTCGACGAATATTGCATATCGAAGGCCCAGGCGAGAGTTTGGCCTCTATCATCATTTGAATCTTTCCAGCGGCCTCCATGGATGCAGCTAGAGCTTCAGAATCAGTTATTCGGTATGGGCCTACATACTTAGGCTCATGCCCTGCAATAAGATAGAATTGCAATGGAAAAATCACTAGCTGCTACCAAAGCAATTCACAAACGCTGACCATCAAGACAAGTTTATATTTCCAAACAAACATCTAAATTTGGACATCTCCAACCCTACATCCTCACTTTTCACTTCAAATCTGTAATTTGAAGTTGCTACCCCAACCTTGCACTTTAAATTTAGCTTCAAACTTTAAAACTATGAATATAAAAGTAATTATATTTTTTTAAAACATAAGATAGATTTTATATAAATAAAAAAATATTAAATTTTCAAATATTTATTCAAAGCATAAGAATTTATTTAAAAAAAAAATAACAAAAAATTTAAAAATAGTGAACAGCGTTGGCGACACTGTTTACACTTCAAGATTTGAAGCGTAAAATGAACTGGGATTGAAGATCTCCAATCCCATTTCCAAACTACAAAGTGGGGTTGGAGATGCCCAAAGAAACACTCCAATAATAGAATCAATCGACCAACAACTACACACTCAACTGATTTAAGGCTAATAATTGTGAAATTTAAATAAGTTCCCTCACCTCTCTCGGCCAAAAGGTTATCAATTTGAACATGAGTACCCGGAACAAGAACAAACTTGATTCCCAGATGATGAAGAAATGCTATATCCTGCAAACAGAGATATAAACCCCTTAAAAAGAAAATATAATTCAGACAGAAAAAAATTGGAGTTGGAGTTGATATGAACTGCTTGCCTTTAGAATGGTATCCAAACATGGACTATCAACAATTTCACCGGAAATGATAACCACAAAAGTACTTCCCCTAAACGCCCATAAGTACGGCCAGGCCTCGCGAAACCACCTCACAAACTGCTCGTCTTTGACTGAATTGTTAATCTCTTCTTCGTCACTACTGCCGCTTTCCGGTCCACTGTACAAATTGCAGTTCACCGAGTCCCCCTTCCTCCCCTGGCTATTTAACTGACCTAGGGGTTTTGATGGCTGCCATTGACGGTAAGATTGAAGTTTCCCGCAGCCCGATCGGATTGTAACGGAACGGCGAGGTGAAAATACGGTGGGAAAGGAGTACCGGCGAGTTTCAAGGGCAATGCAGTGGTTTGGCAAGGGAGCGGCCATAAAAGAGCGGGAAATGAAAACGCAAGTAAGCAGAGAAGTGTTGAATGAGAAAAGGAATGGAAATAAACAATTGAGAATGGAAGATGTGAAGAACCGAAACCGTGGCGAGGGTTAAAAGAGGCCGCAACGGCGGCTGACCGGTGCGGCGGGACCCGGTGAGGAAAATGACAAATGAAATTGCCCGCCACCGTTGTGTTGTTGTCGTCCCAACCCACTTCCCAAATTTATCGATGTTCTTTTTCACGCTGACACGTGTCTTTGTTGTCTTCTTTTGCATGTTAATTCCCAATATGGAAACTTATGCCAATTTAAATCAATTAATCATGGAAACTACGTATCTTTTCAAGTATTTATCTGTATGAATGTTTTCATTGTAACGTCAATTTGAATCGTTAAATGTATACATAACAAATAACGGTCGGGAAGAAATATATGATTATTATATAAAAATGTCACTTTGCATTGATAATAAGATATTAGTTTAAAGTATGATTTAATATATGGTTAGGTTTATCTTACCGCCTAGGATTTACGGATGGAAAAAGGTTTAAAATAATAGTTGTTTACATATAATAATAATTATTATTAAAAAGATAAAATATATATTAACATTAGATCACTTGATAAAACATTAGAAGAATAAGTAAAAAGTTACCAGTTCAAATCCTATATTTTAAAAAAACTTAAGTATTTTTCAGCGGAAATTGTGTAAATGCTTAAGTTATAATATATAAATTTCAACTAAAATTTTATCAAATTACAAAAATTCATTTCAAGTTTCAATTTTACAATATTATGAAAAAACCGTTTCAAATTCTTTTTTTACCCTCCAAATATATTATATGTACATGTATCGGTGAATTACAACAAGCTTGAAGGAAAAATTGGTAAAATCACGATGAGATCGATTTAGAAAATTCGCACGCGAAATTGCGTAAATGCTTAAGTTATAATATATAAATTTCAACTAAAATTTTATCAAATTACAAAAATTCCTTTCAAGTTTAAACTTTACACTATTATGAAAAAACCGTTTCAAAATTCTTTTATACGCTCCAGATATATTATATAGGTATATATATATCGGCGAATATTAACAAACTTGAAGGAGAAATTGGTAAAATCGTGATGAGATCGATTGAGAAAATTCAGAAACGCGAAACTGACATTTGAAGGTGAAGATTGAGTTTATATGAAACAGTAATTTGTAATTAAAAATGGTCAATATGTAATTGGCTAAACTTGGATTAAAAATATTTTAGGAAATCAGGCCTATCTTGGAACTCGACCTATAATATAAGTATTAGATGGACACAAATTTAGACCAACAAAATCAGATGATTATAAACCAACGTAAAAAAATTTGGAAAATTTAAAAAGACGTGAGAATGATTATTAGACTCCACTAAAAGAAAATGAGTACTTGTAATAAAGATGATGAATAGATTGATACCGAAACTACACATTATATTTCGGCGGCTAGTGAGACATATTGCCCCATCGTACCACTCTGATCCCTCCGCTCCTTTTTATGATTCTAAGATTTTGTTAAATCAGTAAGTTATTTTTATCTATATCTTAAACCATTACTTTCAACATATTTTAAGTTGAATTGAGATTGAAATAAAAGATATCATAAGAGTTTAAGATTTTTTTTTTTCTTTTTCAAAGTACACCCCTATATAGTTTATATACGTTAGGGGTATCAGAATAATGAAAGGGGTATAATTACTATAGTATTGGGGTGTTTAGTGAATTAGAAACTCATTCGAGGGTAAATCTAACAATGTCTCATATTTTCACATAGTATTTTTATTGGACGGAAGATAGATCTTGACATAGATTTTAGCTGAGATCGATCCGGGTTGAGATATTGGCATAGTTCAGGTTTCTTTTCTAATTATCGGATTGATTTGGTTATAGATCAAAATTTATGATCGATTATGACAATTAAAGACAAGAGTGCGCCATCCAATTTGGGATCCTCACCTCAGTCCGTCACAATTCACAAGCAATGATTCGGATTGTTGTATGTCATTTTGGTTAAATAAGTTAATTAATTTACCTCTAATAATAAATTTAATTTTTGTTCTAAGTAGAATAATGGGGAGATCCCTTGACCAAATTTTACACTTAACAAAATGCATAAATTGTGAAGATAAAGTTTAATAAAGATAGATGTACAGAATTTTTCTAATGAGGAGGTGGATGGAAAATGCAGAATACGTGTTTGTTGAGAAGTTCAAAGCTTATATTCTGTTTAAATCAATCACGGAATTGGCATGCTATTATTTATTTGTTCGGTATTTTTGGAATTAAACAGCCAATATCGGCAATTCTTCATTAGCTGGTTAATTGCCTTATTATTATTATTATTATTATTATTATTATTATTATTATTATTATTATTATTATTATTATTATTATATCCAACCACATGTGTATTAAAGTGAATTTTTGTTTTTCAAAATAATACTATAAATATATACAGGGGGTTCTTTACACTTCTTCCTCAACCATCAAAACTCTAGAAATTTGGATAGCAGAGCAAAATGGACAGAGAATCGTTGAAGAAGTAACTGGTATGATTTTCTACTCCGATTCCCCGAAAAAAAGGCCGCCGGCGTTTTCCAACCAGTCTTTAACAACCTTGTTGTTTTTTCAATTGTAACCGTTTGATGAATCCCCTTGACAAATCTACTGCTTTTTTTTGCTAATTATGACTTAAAAACCGCCGATTATTCGGGATCTGATTCTTGTTTCTGGTGTTGCTTACACAGTTATGATATAGATAAAATTATAACAAAACAGAATTTTATAATAAAAAAACAGCTCTTAATTTGTTGAATTTATTATCAGAATTTTGTATAGACTATTTCTAAGCTTGTGGATATTGAAATCAGATTATGGACAATGACGGGTTGGTAAAAGGCTTGTTGGCATAGCTGCTGAAATAAAGGAAACTGAAAGAAAACATGAAAAGAAGATCGGAAAGATAGTAGTGAATCCGACGCGGGAGAGTCTTCTGAAAATCGCAGATGGAATAAAGAAATTGGCGGATAGGCGAGCAGCACTGGTGGTGGAGGAACATAACCTGATTATGAATAATCCAAGATCCGTTGCCAATCATTCCAAAGAGGCTTCTGAGGAAGAGGAATAGGATTCTGAAGAAAGAGGATGCTTGATATATCATTAACCACCTGTAATAGCAAATGGGTTGATTTTAAGTATTTATATCAACTAAAATTTTGGTTTATAACTATTTTGATCAAATAAGTTTCGAACTCATTTTCTATAAGTTATTTTATTTTCCTCCACTACCAACTGATAACATATCATTTTTTTTTTAATTTTCTCATCTTATTTTGCTATTATCTTTTATTCCGTTTATTTTTTGGACATGCTGCTTTAAAGTTTTTCGTTCATATCATTTTTATTTTCGAAACGTCATCCATTGTGATATACTTTTTTAATAAATTTTTTTGTTTTAGATATATGGTAGGAACATGGTAGGAAGTAAAAAATGACAACTTTGGAAATATTACTATAGTTTCCTGATAGACAATTGATTAAATGAGCATT